>VDFB02379711.1:176974864-177015443 GCA_007258455.2 Sequoia sempervirens | reverse complement strand
CTAGGTTTGACCCTAACATATATATTTGTGTTATCTCACAAATATATAACACAAATATATATGTTAGGGTCAAACCTAGGCTTCCATTTGTAGATGGAAAGATTTTTTTGATTTTTTTGTCCATAAAACTAAGGCCCTTGAACTAATAACTTATGCATATCCTCTTAAGTAGAAAATATAAAAATAAATAGCCCTCCAAACATAACACTATTGAAAACATCCAGAGACTGAGAGGGGGGGTGAATCAGTCTACACAAAAATCAATCCCTTCTAGAACTTGAAACTTTTATCACAACTCAAACTCTTTTGGCTAATAAAGATAGAACTTTAAGTAGAGAAGTAACATAGAAGAATATTTCAATTTGAATATTTAATACCTTTAAAAAAATTTAACAATGAAATATGTAGAAGTAATCAGATCAACAACAAACAAAAGAGATAGAGAACACACACACTCTAGCAAAGAGACAACAAATTTATGTGGAAAACCCAATGAGGGAAAAACCATGGTGGGAGTTAACTCACAATATAAGGCTCACTACCAAAATACTTGCAAGAAGGCTCACTAGCTTAGAGAAAGATACACAAAGGACTTGTAGCACTAAAGTACCAACCAACTCTATGAGCAAGATATAGAGGAATTGGTGAGATTGACTATCTCATAGTAGGATACAAAATATTTATAAGAGAATTACAAAGATTTACAACACAACTCTTTGTTAATTAATGTGTTCAAGCACAATTGATCTTTCATTTCACAATATTTATCACTATCTTTGTTGGATATTTAATATAGCTCACACACACACTTTTTTTCACTTGTACACTTCTCCATCTTGTTGAATTTACAATGATCTTGCATTTATATCCACCACAACACTTTAATTTTTGAATTAGGTTAGTCAGGAAGAGAATAAAAAATGAATTCAATCGATTAGCCATCAAAGCATAATGCAGTCCTATACCAAGGATAGAGAGGACCAAAAATAATCTTAACACTTCTTTTAATGTGATCCAAAATGATTTACATGCAAGGGCACATCAAACCAAGTTGGGATCAAGGAAACATGTAGATGAAACATTGAAGCACATAACCAGTCGGTCCATAAACACTTTCAATTGAATTTACTTGAAATGGTCTTAAATGAGATAGATTAGGACCCAAATCTATCATCATACATCTTCCATTACTAGCACAACCCCCCAAGCACATGAACCAAGCAAAGGAACAAGCCTTGTTGGCTAGAAATCCATAAATAACCCAAAAAGCCAACTCAAGACATAACATAGAACTAAAGTAGAAAATTAGTAACATGCGGATCACATAGTGATATTCCTTGAACATCCAATATCACTTCCATACACTTCTTTCTAGTGCAGGAATGCTTAGTGATTTTATACCTCCATGAGGAAATCTTGTAAAGTTTGCATTTTCATCAGGTTATGCTTGAAAAATTTTTCATATTTAATGTATTTGAGTCATCAAATAAGGTTTCTAGGTGATTGTGAGGTCAAGTTATCATATGGTGCAAATATTGTAATTATTGTAAAAAATGTAAAAATGCAAACAATGAAGGAAGTTGAAGTCATCTTGTTAGGGAAGACAAGTGGTTAGCTAAAATTGAAGAGGTAGTTATTTTAACTGATGTAACATCTCATAAGAACCTTGGGAAAGGAAAGAAAAGCATTGGAAATTGTATCTTGAAGAAAATTTTGAATAAATAACCTTGTTTTTTGTAGTTATAGTGTTTTCTTATTGTTTTGCAAGCAACTGTATCAACTGTACAACATCCCTTGGGTGCAGCCTTAATTTTATTTCATAAAGTATTGTTTTAGCTTCCATTTAGAAGATATTTGAGTTATTTTCATTCAGTTTAGAGGATTTGAAGGAATTTTTATAGTAAACTAGTTTGAAACCCCAATTTAAGGGTTTTGAGAGTCTAAAGGGAGGTTTAACAACCATTCCACCGATGGAGGTTTTTTAAATCAATGGAATGGGTTATTTTAGAGTGTTTTTTCATTTTGAGTGTGTTGGTAGATGCAAGGGAAGTCTTGTTGCAAAGTTTCATTGTTGTCCTCATTGATTTTCATTGATTTTTGGTTCAAAGTAGATGGCTAAGTGATGGAGTTTGTACAAAATGTATTGATAAAGGATTGGTGAAGGCTTAGAAAGAATATTTAGGCATATTTAAACATGTTTGAGGCATTATTAATGTGGAAAGAGGCTAAGAGTATTGGCTTTCAATAAACCCCTGTTTTACCTAGTTTAAAATAGGCCATGAATGAGGGTTTTGTGTTTTGGGGTATTAATGAGTCTCCCAGTCACCAAAAGTTATTGATTTTGAAGTTTTACAACCTATTAAAGGTCTTTCCATGGTTATTTTGGGTTATGGAGTGAAATAGTTGGTACTTGCTTTGTTAATTACTTTGTTAAATAGGCCTATTTGGAGCTATTATGGCTAACATTAGAGCTTTAGAAAATGAAGGGAAAACTAAAATTTCCATAAAATCTTAGGATTGTGGGTTGGGAGAGAAAATAATAATGAGGTATGAGGAGCCCTTAGTGGTGGAAAATAAGTCATGAAAACAAATAAGGATGGACAACCAAATATATAATTAAGCTTAGCTAGGGTGGAGAAATCATATGGACCCTTTTTAGAAGGGGAAAAGAATGAGAATAAATTTAGAAGTAAGTTGAATAGGGTAGTCTCCCTTGTGGAATCAAATATAAAATATTTTTTTCCTAAAATGACTAGTGCTCATTTTTTGAAGAAGTCAAACACAACCAAGGCAGAGCAGATGTTCTTCCCTTTCACTGGAAGGTGAGAATCCTAGAAGTACTACTAGTTTTGAACAATCTACAATATTACCAAATGTAAATGAATAATTTTGATGCTAGCGTGGATTGGATAAATCCTAATAGAAAAGGGAAATATCACAAAAGAAGAGTATGGAAAAATGATTGATGTTGGGATGAATAACATATTAGATAGGCGTTCTCAAAGGGGAGAAAGATCAAGGGAGACTATAGGAAGTTGATAGTGATAAGAAAAAAATTAGAGATGGTTTCCTCCAATAAAAATTCAAAAATAATATTCTATCCTAGAACATAGGGAGGCTAAATAGCCCCCATAAGCATTTTTTCTTAAAAAATATATTATAGATAATAAATTGGATATAATTTTAGATTAGGAAATGAAGATGACTAAAGCTACCTTCTCCTAAATTACAAATGAAATTTAGCTAGGAGGGGATTACTATTTAAGTGCTATGGATGGAGTTTTTGATAGTAATGTCACTATGTGGGACCCTAATTATTTTAAGGGACACAAATTCAATTATTCCAAATATAACCTAGAGGTTTTATTCTCTAGCATGAATATTAGGGATTAATGGGTGTTTTCCAAAATTTATGCTCCTAATAATAGAGTAGCAATGAAAATTCTTTGAGAGGAATTAACTAAAATTATTCTATAAATATCAAAATGTTCGATGATTGCTAGTTGGGGATTTCAACTTCCTCCTTTTTCCTTTAAAGAAACTTATATATATTGAAGACTTCATTGATAGTATGATTAACTTGGTGGACTTCACTTCCAAGGAAATTCTCATGGAATTTGACCTAGAATGGATGTCTTCCACATGGTCTAATAGAAGAATTTGGAACAACCTCATACAATTCAAAATTGTTTGCTTTGTTATCTCAAGATATTGGAATATAATTTTTCCAATATTTACCTTGTTTCCATCCCAAGAATCAAGTATAATCACAACCCTTTATTACTAAATTGGTATGTTCCTACAAAAAGGCTCTCATCCTTTCAAGTATGAGATAATATGGGACTCCCACATAGATTTAGAAGCTTGGTAGAAGAATGGTGGAAAAATACCTTCAAAGAGGCTATAATATTTAAACTAGTTTAGAGGATAAAGAATGTGAAAGGTAGGGTTAAGGGGT
Source organism: Sequoia sempervirens (assembly GCA_007258455.2). NCBI lineage: Eukaryota > Viridiplantae > Streptophyta > Pinopsida > Cupressales > Cupressaceae > Sequoia > Sequoia sempervirens. The sequence continues at coordinate 177,011,485 of VDFB02379711.1, read as the reverse complement.
GGAATGGGCTAACTTTTGACAATGTATTTAAATAAAACTTGAACATATTCAAGATAAAATAATGGTTGGTCAAACTGATATTGATGCTTGTAATCAAGAAAAAATGTTGTGCTTGGAATGACTCAATTTTGATTCAATTGAAGATGCTTCTTGTAAATAAAAATTAATAATTCAATCATTTTCAAAGGGAGAAAAAAATATAAATAAATTATAGGTTAATCTACACTTAAACATAGAAAAAGGAATGCCATTTTTAAGCTTATAAATTCTAGGGTTTTGTGGTCATATTCGAGGAGGATTTTGTAAAAGTCAACATTGATTTTTTAAAATATCTCCTTAAGGAACAACCTCAAGCTCCTAACCCTAGCTTTTAATTATATCCTTGTGTTTATTCTCCCCATTTTAACTAAGGAATGAAATGAATCTATGACTAGAGAAGTGATAGAGGAAGAAGTTGAATTTATTATCTTCTCTTTTAAAGCTTTCAAAGCTCCAAGGCTAGATGGTTCCCCTCCCTCTTTTTTCAAGAATTCTAGGATATTATTAGGATTGATGTCACTAATAATATTGGAGAGTTATTTAGGACAAAAAAATTACTAAAATAGATCAAAACTATATTTATTTTCCTTGTTTCTATAAAAGGGAGGTCAACTCTTGTAGACACTTAAATAGTCTTGATTGATATTATGCATCTGATTCTAATTAATTAGCATCACTTCCCCCTAAATCACTTTTGCATTAACCAATTAATTAAATAATCTTTATTATTTAGTTAAATTCATCAACTTCTACTATTAATCAAATAATTAACTTTATCAGATTAACTTATCCTCTTTTGTCTAATGTTCATCACATTTAATTAAATAAATCAATTTATTTAATTAAAGTTCCAAATTCCTCTCATTTGATTAAATAAATCTAATTATTTAAAACAAACATGTCACAATTCCTTAATCCACTCAAGTTGATTAATTTTGAATTAATGAATTTTATTAACATCCTAATCTTCATTACTCATTTCTCTAGCTTTTGACTCTACCTTGGTTGAGTAAACCCATGGTCAACTAACCAAGTTGCACATGAAAACAATTTCCTTTATTTAACTAATTAGCCTATTTTCCTCTCAAATGCATATTCTTTGGAATATTCCCTCAACTTGAATTTCTCTCCAAAGGCTTTAAATAGCCTCTTACAAAGGTCTTTAATGCTCTTACAAGAGCTGCCTTTTCCTCAAATGGCCTCTTACATGCCATCTTGTCCCTCTTACATCTCAACCATTTTCATTCAATTCTCTCTTACACCCCTCTTACACAAGCTACCTAAGCCTTAACTCCTCTTACACATCCCTCTTCCCAAAATGTTCTCCCACATGTGTGAGCACATGTCCCTATTGTTTCTCTTAGCCTTGTGACACTTGTCACTTGGCTATTGAATATCCATTTAGTCTCACATTGCCCAATTTCACCCCTTCTTCCAACCCTTGAGTCCTATAAATAGAGGGCTTCTCTATGAAGAATGGATTTGTCATCTCATGCAAAGTCATTATGCTCATTTCATCCATCAATCATCCAATTGCTATCACTATATTTGAGGGAAATTGGAATTTATCACATCCATTTGATCCAAAATCTCATGCAATCTTACTATAGGCATATTAACTCATAGAAATCACTCATTTTCATGTCATTTTAGCTTGGTTACTATAATTTTTCATCATTTTCATCATCCACACACAAAAATGATCTTAGAGCTTATCAAAGGGATTGGGAAAGGGCCACTTTCCACATCAAAGTGACACCAATCCCCCTTTGGGATGGAGGTTTGATCTATTTATTTTGTTAACATTATTTCATTTTCTTTCTTTTATGCTTTTGATTCATGTTTTCATCTTTGTTTGATCAAGAATATCATAGGGAATGATGTTTGTGCTAATTTGAATGGCTAACCTTGTTTATGTTGTCTTTGTTTAGCTTAGTGTAAATTATTATTCACATTTTGGGGTTAGGAGGGCTAACCACTTAAAAATTTGATATTTTGGCTTGGAAAACATGTTTTTGTAGGTTCTAGGAACCAATGTAACAATTGAAATTATTAGAGTGTCACTTCTACAAATATAGCATTTCTTTTGCAAATAGAGTTGTTTTTTTCATCACTGAGTCACCATTGAGGTCCCTAGTTTAGTGCATAGTGCTACTATTTTTTTTCACCATAGTGTCACTTTTGCTAAATAGCATCACCATTGCAATGATATAGAGTTACTTTTGCAAAATAGCATCATTATTGCAAACAGAGTTGCCTTTGTTTTCTTGCTTTTGCACTCCATGTTAAAATGGCCATATCTTGGTCTTTTTTAGAACTTTTTTTTTTTTTTTGGAATGGGGTAGAATTTCATGATCTATTCAATGGTTTAGGTGCTTCTCAATTTTGGTAGAGGTAAATTTTTCAATTTTGCATCTAAAGTCAAATCACATTGCAACTTGGTCTAGTTTGTAGGGTTTTAATTCTTAATCATTTATCTAAACCTCATATCTTCTTATTTTCTTGATTTCATCTAACATATGGAGCATGGATTTTTTAGGTTTGAAGAGGAGCATGAAGTAGTGAAGTGAAATAAAAAAGCATTTGATATTCATTGTAATAGTGTTTCCAAACAGTCATGGGAAAATAACCCATCACATGTTATTTTCCTTTCATGCTTTAGGACTACTAGGTTTCAAATCGGGCTCTAAAATTAACCATTGTGATCTTGCTTTCAAAATTGGTTAAAATTGAGCTTACAAACTTACTAAATCATTGCGATTTTGGGTTAAAATTGAACAAGGAAAACTTAGACTCAGTTTGGTGCTTAAAATGAACTTTCCATTACTTTGGGGTTAAAAATAACTAGTGTCTTCATTATCTTATGGTTTGCAAATTGTCTTAATGTGTGTATGATCTTCTCTCGCACCATTTGGTGATCTTGAGTGATGAGCCTAGTTTTTGGTCCAATTTTGGGTAGAATCTATAGTTTATTTGATGGAAGTTGTCATGGAATTTGATGTTAAGTGTTGATATTTTCATAATGTTTCCCTCAAACCATAGACATTGGGCTTAATCCTATCTCTGCAAGTTTTAATGACATTGGCATATTGTGTGGATTATCTATATTGATTTTGCATGTGGTTAATAAGTGTTCCTTAAGGTGGTTATAGATATGTAGTTATTGTGCATACTGACATTGCCATGTAGATTTAATTTGAGGATGCTAAGTTGAGGAAGACACCGCCAACTAGGCATGCACCGTAATGTCCAACAAAGGAATCACTCAAAGGTCAAAGGAGGTCGATGGTAGAAGATTCCTCATGCAACCGAATGTAACCATCTTGTAGTGGAATTTAATGATTGAGCAGATGTGGGTGTTACTATTGTGCTAAATATGTGTTTGGACCTACATGTTTGACCAAATTCCATGCACTCATAACCGTTGCCACTCCACTTTCTCTATTTTCTATAAATGGCATCCTCCCAATTGTGGATTTGACTGCCTTTTCTAATAGATAGTATAAATAAATATCTGATGCTCCTTCTTTGGGAGGTTCCATGATTTGATATTGTACTTACACTCTCAAGTTTTTAGTAACATAGATACTCTACTCTTTTGTACTCATGATTTACAGTGAATAAAATAAAGTTTTGAGTTTGAGCATATGAGTCCTTATTAGTTTTAGAGGATACTTATCCAAGGGGAGCCATTTGGTGAGTAATCTATCCTCTTAGTTTAGTATTAGTTTAGTATTACTTGTTATTTAGTAATTATTTAGAAATCTAGCATTGATTGTTCTTGCAGCCACTAGAATTCCATTCTATGATTGTTCCTGCAGCCAAAGCAGACAAAGTAGTGTTCTGTTTGTTGCTCATATTTTCATTTATGTTATGTATTTTAGTCTGATGTAGTTGTTGATTAATGATTTGAATTTATGGTATTCCCTTCTAAGCAATTTAGTTTCAGTATTGTGTGTTCCTTAGTTATAGGATGTGAATGGCTACTTTAGGGCTCCTAGTGCACATATTGTGTTGACCCATTTCAAGTTCATGTCCCTAGGCTAACAACTTAAATACACCTTCATGATGATTGAAATGACTCTTCAGGTTAGATGTCCAATCTTTGAATCATTGTTGTAAGGGATTAGTTATTAAATCACTATAGGAGGATAACATTTTTGGCACCATTTCTAAGGAATGGTGTTAAACTAGGGAGTTCTTTGGAGTCATTGGTCATTTTCTTGTTGTAGTGTTTCTAGAAGTTGTTCTTAGTATACCCCTCATTTAGGAAGTAATGACCCCCCTATTATTTACCAATTCTTTGTGTGAGCTAGCTGATAGTGAGTGATACCGCATGCATAGAGGAAGGAGAATGGATTCTTATGTGAGATTTCATCTTAACAATCCTAATCCATTCCAGCTAGTTGAATATCAAAACCTACCAAGAGAAGAAGAAGAAGATCCAAACCCCTTTGCTGATACAATTATTGATCTGACTAGCTCTGAAGTCTCCTCTAAAGACCAAAATCAGCTTGAGAACCCCTTTGCTCTGGAACTACATCAAGCATGCATGGGTGATGCAAATAGGAAAAGACCTAACCAACCAACTTTTCCTTTCCCCATTTCCTATCAGAATGAAGTTGAAAACATCAAGAATATCCCTACTTCAACACTCCCCAAGTTTTATAGACTTGTCATAGAAGATCCTGATACCTTTTTATTTGAGTTTGACATACTTTGCAGGAGTTATGATTATAATACTGATGCCCACAAGCTTAAGCTATTTCCTACCACTCTGAAAGAGGCTGCATTAAGATGGTTCATGAGCCTAGGAAAAGATACTATGGAAACTTGGGAAGACATGAAGAAAAAATTCCATGAAAAATACAATGAATATTACAGGGGCAATGACATGAGAGGAGGTGACATTTTTCAGGATGCAACAGAAGGAAGATGAGAGCCTGGAAGATTATATTGCAAGGTTTCTATTTTTCCTACAAAAACCTCTACACCATACACTCAATGAAGACTCACAAAAGTTTCTTTTCCTAAGAGGAATCAATGATAGTTGCACTGATGCCTTGAACCTCATGGGAGAAGGAGATATCTCCCAAGTTCCTTGGGAAGATATCAAGAAAATATGCTAGAACTACTCTAGGGTAGATTCAAAGACAGGGAGAGCTTACCAATCTTCCATGGGTAAGTTAACTATTGGTGGAGTTTCAAGAATGGAGATTACTCATTTGTTGATAGACTTCAAGAAAGAAATTATAAATAATCTAGCCACTCAGCTAGATACACTTTAGGCCAAGAAGAAGCAAGAGGAGGCAAAGGAAATGTTGACAGAGTATTGCCCCTGCTATAGACAAAAGAAGAGGGACTATAGATGCAAGATGGTAGCTAATCTTGAAAGCAAGAAGATTCCACCTGGGTTCAAACCAATCCAGATTGAAGAAGACCAAGTATACTATGTTACACAAAGGAAGCCTTGGGCTCCAAGACAAGGTATGCCGCCAGATCCACTATCTTATGTTGGGCCATATTTCAATTCCTATTCATGTAGTAACCAATGGCAGCCACCATGTCTATCTAGCTATGGAGGATATCCACCAAAGCCTTAGAGTAACCCTCCAAATTCTTGGCTCAATCATCAAAAATCTCCACCCTAGTGGCAACAACCTCAAGGGAATTGGCAACAGTTTCAAGAGCACTAGTAACCACCTTTAGGAAACTGGTAGCAAACAAATCAATGGAGGGGAGGACAACAATGGAATTCCCAGACAACCAGTTACATGCAACCACCTTCTCATCCCCAATAGCCTGCTATAATGCCTCCACTTGCTAATCCAAGCTCAAATGCACCTAAACCTACTCAGCTACTCAACTACTCTACCAGCCCCTTACAAGTCCATTATCAATGAGCTTCCTATGGAAGAGGAGGAGGAACCTCTAAATAATCTCATTCAACCAAGTGTAGCTAAAAATATTGAACCATTCCAAGTCAAGCAAACTGAATAAGAACCACCATTTCCTCAAAGATTGGAAGTCACCAAGAAGAAGGAAGAAAATAAGGATACAACTTTTGACATCTTGGATCAGCTAAAACATATATGTGTCCAGATGTCTCTATTTCAGGCCATAAAAGATGTCCCAATTTATGGCAAGGAAATCAAGGAAGCATGCCTCAAAAATCCAGGTAAGAAAAAGAAAGACCCAACTATAGTTCATGTGGTCAGACAACTAGCTGACATCATGCTTAGAAAAGTGCCTATCCCCAAGTATAATGACCCAAGTAGTCCTGTGGTAGTAGTTGTTATAAATGAGATCCAAATTAAGAACGCTCTGATTGATTTAGGGGCAACAATAAATGTAATGACCAAGGACATCCTACAACAACTAAACATTGCAAGCATGAGATCTACTCCTACTATCCTACAACTTGTTGATAGATCTATTGTTAAGCTTGATGGTGTAGTGGAGGATCTTGTGGTAGTTTTAGACTCTTGGGAGTACCCAAGAGACTTTATGATTCTTTCTCCTAAAGCTACATTAGGTGGGTATCCCATTATTCTTGGAAGGCCTTGGTTAGCAACTACAGATGCATACATTAGATGTCGGTAAGGTGACATGACCATTTTAGATGGGAAGAGCACGAAAAAGTTTGTTCTTTATCCTCCCACTCAACCATCTTATAATGAAGATAATCCCATATGGCCACATGTTGGTGAAGAGGCTGAGGAAGTTAATTATTTGGCATAGCTTATGATGCTAGGAAAAATATCTTTCATGCAACTCCAAGATGAGGATGAAGTATTGGCTAACATAATTCAAAACCATTGTGAAGTGGAGGAAGCATCATCTTCGCATTCTACTACTCTAGTCAAGACATTTTTGTCTGCTCTTCCTGTAGCCACTCTTCTTGTAGGAAGAATTCCTATAGTAACAGGTATGTCCCATACATTGCTACCTTATGAACTAAAGGTACCATGTGTTAATGAAGCAACCATGATAGAGTTAACTACACAAGTACAGGTGTCAAAAGGAAAATATCTGAATGTTAATAGTAAATTAAGTGAAGAACAACAATTATTATTGGAAAACTTATTAAAGACCCATCAACATGCATTTGCGTGGGATTATCATGATATGAAAGGATTGGACCCTAAAATTTGTACATAGAAAATTTACATTAGAGATGATTGCGCCCTAGTAAGACAACCACAAAGAAGAATTAACCCTACACTAAGAGAAATTGTAAAAGGGGAACTATAGAAATTACTAGATGTAGGATTTATCTACCCCATTTTAGATAGTTAGTGGGTGTCTCCATTAGTGATTGTGCCCAAGAAAGGAGGGAAATGGTGAGTTTGTTTTGATTATAGGGAACTTAATGCTGTCACCAAGAAGGACCACTTTCCCTTACCCTTTATTGATCAAGTTTTGAACACACTTGCAGGAAAGCAATACTTTTCTTTTCTAGATGGATTCAATGGCTACAACTAGATCCAAATTGCATGCACCAGAGGACTAGGAGAAGACCACATTTACCTATCCATGGGGGACCTATGCCTATTCGGTACTCCCATTTGGCTTTAGCAATGCACCTGCAACTTTTCAGAGGGTAGTCATTAGAATATCCTTAGACATTTCTCATGATTGCATAGAAATTTATATGGATGACTTTACTGTAAAAGACCACACTTCCTTAATCCAAAATTTCACAATATATTTTTTTAAAGTAAATCTCTTAATGTCTTGCTCAATTAGTTGTATACTTAGGAACTTCTATCCATATGGGATAGACATCTATCCATCCGAGATAGGCATCTAACCATACGGGTTAGGTTATTTTCCATACAAGACCAAGACTCATCTATCCATCTAGGATAGGAATCTAACCATTCGGGTTAGGTTAATGTCCATTCAAGACCAAGATCTATCTATCCAAATAAGGTAGACATCTAACCACATGGGTTAGAAAATGCTCTGGCCAGAGACTTAGACTCATTGGGACCATCCAGGTCTTGAGTCACTCTCTAAAGACTACACTCCCCTATTACGAGTGCACCAAGGTCGATGTCCTTAGGAGTATGTGAGATAATAATAAAAGCTTGAGCCCCACCTCACAATTTGGCTTAAAGCCTCAAGGAATCAAGCTAATCCATCTGAGATTCCTTCTGAATATAACAAGTAATTTCCAACTTCAATTTTAATATTTATTTATCTTCCTTTAACTCAAAGTATCTTAACAAGACCAATAAGCTAAACACCCTTAACCAATCCTAAATCTCCACCCCAAGCGCCTGTGTCCTAGGGACAACTCCATCCCTAGATTTCCTACATACACCATTTCAACATGGTATCAAGGCATATAATATGTAGCTCTATTTTCTAATATATTGTTGGATGCAAACTATTTTGTGGGTACACAACCCTTTCTAGGGCCATTTCCCTAGACAGTTTATGTTTGGTTGCTACCCACATAAGAGAGCACATAAAGCATAAAAATTCATGGTGATCTTTTGCTTGTTTCCTAATTCATCTATGTCCTAAATTCCTATAAGTCACATCACCCTTGTCCGTTAAATAACAAATCATCAAAGATAAAAGAATTAAAAAGTCAATTCACATGCCCAAACCTTATTGGGGTTTTCTATGATTTTCACTAGCAGATGTAAGTCCATTATAGTATTATCCTTTTTTACATTATCAATCCAAGAGGGATTTCCTGCCGCTTGGATTTTAACTCCAAAATGATCCTTATTACTCCTCGGCGATTTATAGGTACAATGCCACAAACGTAGTTGTTGTAGCTTTATTAGGCTATAAGTGCAATAACTGAAGCGTGATGACATTACCCGCAAACGTGATTCAGAGGCACTGTTAATACTGAACACTACTAGTTTTTATGTTTTCCTCCTCTTATTTAAGTTTTCTATCTAAGAAGGAAATTAAATGCATTATCAATAATAAGAAAATTAGCTTTTTCACATAAACCAAATGGTAATATAAAAGCTTTATACCTTCTTGCTAAGTAAAATTAAATGAACTTACTAAAAAAAAACTATTTATTCAAGTACATTTGCTAGAAAGAAGTATTGCATCTAATTACATCCTATGAAAGTAAAAAAAATTGTAACAATGAATTCAGTAGTCAAATCCATTTATGAAATAGAAACACTTAAATATAAAGTTAAATTCTTCAAGATGGATGATCTAATTCAGAGATGGTATGAATCTAATTATTTTGTAATGTTAGTATTTCCTAGAAAAAAATTTTGAATCTATTTGCATAATCTATGTCATAGAGTAAGTAGTTTTGATTTAAATTGCATAACACTAATATTTTCAAGATAACTATCCATCTAAGATAACATAAATAATTCCAACTCAAGGAGACTTCATGGCATAATCTATTGTTTCAAGACAAAAGGTTTATTAATTTTGATTGAATTGCATAAATAAATAATCTAACTAAAGAAGACTTGATTTTAATTGTATAAGCTATACTAATAATGCCTCAAGATTGATGATCTATCTAAAGTAGGTTTGCATTAATTTGCATAAGTTTATTCTTGATAATATTCTAATGATTATAATGATTTATTCACTATGACCTTGTTTTAAAAAGAATTGAATCTACTTGCATATTGAGGGAGAAAATTAATTTAAAGAATAACCATGATATTGAAGAATTAAGTTTATTTCAAATCTATTAAAGCATAACTATGATGTTGTGCTATAAACCTTGAATCCCAAGGAAATAAATTTATTGCATGGAGAGAAAGTTTATTTGAAGAATAACAATAAATCTAAGAGTTAAGTTTATGGCATAACAAGAAAACACTTTTATTAAAGAGATATTAGTAATTCCTTAAATTAGATTGTATTATGAAACATAAATTTAAGATTAAAATTTAATGTCTAATAGTCATAATTGTTATCACAGAAATGTAATTATTGTCATAAAGTTATAGTGTTGTCATAAGATATAAAGGTTGCCATTCTTCTATTTTAAAATCTTCTATAACTAGGTCCATACTCATAGTTTATCATCATTTTATGAAGAAGAGAGGTATATTCTAAGTTCATTTATTATATTCAACAATAGTTAGTAATCATTTCCATCTTTTATTCAAAGGAAATTAAATACTATCTCATAGAACCATGGTTTAGACCAAATCTTTATCAATCATAGATGTTAGTTAATTTGTTGTCTTACTAAATTAGGATAACATTATTAAAATTAAGAAATTCATGAAATTTCTTTAATAACTTGAATTCATTTAATGAATAAGCCCATCTTTTTTATTTTTAATTAGATCAAATAATTTATTATTTAATCTATCCAATTGATACCCCTTTTGAAAATTCTATCAATCTATTTATACTAAAAATAACTATTTTATTGTGGGTGGATGGGTGGGATCCCCCTGGCACCTCACTCAGGCATTGGGTGTCCAGGGTGGATGTGAGGTGGCGGACATGACAGTTTTGATGTCTTCGCACTTGGTGTATTCTTGCCACATCAAATCATCTATATTCGGCCGTTTTCTGGTGTTCCTTGCTTGGTGCATTGGTTGTCTAAGTTTATCAAAATTTCTGGAGATGGCTTGGCGGTATGTTTGGCCTTGCCTCCACAGCGCCGTCAGTGTGACACGTCGGGCTCGGCTTTCCTTGTTTTGATTACGGACGTGCTGAGTGGGAATTCCCATTTATTGCTTCGTTTATGGTTCTAAGTTGGATGGACGGAGGCCGTATTTTAACTCATGCCGAGATCATTTTTGCTTCCCCATTATTTTGTTCCATATGCAAAGCCTGACTGATCATTATTCGGGCTATTTATTATGCTAATGAAGTTATTTCTTAAGTATGGGTTTGCATTTCGGTTTGTCTTCTGTATTTTTATTGCAGGGTCGACTGTCAAGTTTTTGCTAATGGATAGACTGTCGAAGTCGAAGTTCACCATTCTCATTTCGGCGGAAGGTTTGGAAGCCTTTAGCGTCGACACGCCGGTTTCCTTAGTGGAAAAGGAGAGGAAAATCACCTTTCGTGAGGTCACGGATCAGCGGTTGAAGCGTATCTTGCTCGACGATGACCCAGCGTCAGTTGTTGATGTTAAGATGGTCCTTGGCAAAGGGCACTTAACAAGGAATGAATTTTCTTGTGATAATGCGCACATTTCATCTCGTTTTCTTGTCGTGCTCCTGGACCTTGGCACCCCGAAGGTTGAGGCCAGGGTTTTGATGGTTCGCTTGTTCCGGGACGATTTGCTTGGCGGCCTCGAAATGACTTTGAAGGCGGCCTTTATCGGTAAGGGTATTCCACGTCCTGCAGACCTAGCTTCTTTATGGGAGTCTGATGAAGCTGTCAAAGTCTTTCCATTTCTCTTGGATCTCAAAGGGCCCGCATTAGCAAGGCACCAAAAGATTGCATACATGGCGGTAGATTTCCTGAAGCGCAAATTGAAGCTGGTGCCGGTGGAAGGGTTCATAGGTTTTGCAGAGTTAAATGGTTTCTGGTGAAATCGTATGGTGGTCATTGTTGTCTGTATGTCCTCTACTGGTTCTTGCTTGTAAATTTTGGTTGTTTCAAACTTGAGATACTAGTTTTTTTGCTCTTGTTTTTGGTGGTTAGGCTGATGTAACTATTTCTCTATCTCGTTTCTCTCTTGGGACTATATGGAGCTATTGTTTCTCCACTTTTGCTCATCTTTTGGCTGGCTGTTGGTTATCTCTGGTATATCTCCTGCCTAGCAGATGGTTGTAAATTTCTTCATTATCTATAAAATTATCACCTTATGGATCAAAAAAAAAAAAAACTATTTTATTTATGACTTAGCTAAATTAAAAGAATAAATGTTATAGAGAACTTTAATATAAAAACCCATATTATAAAACATATGTATTTAGATTTATTTTATTTTATTTTAACAATAATAAAATAATAATTTAATTTAAAGAAATAATATTTCTTTATAAATAAAAATAGATGAGAATAAATTTATTTATTTATTTATAAATATATTGATTTAAAGATAAAAAAATAATAGGAAAATTAATTTCATTCTAGATTTAGTTTAGAAAAATGACGAGTGGTAAGAACAATAATAATAGATTGATTTTAAAAATTTTATTTTCACAAATAAGAATAGGAAAGAGAGTAATAGCTTGATTCTAGCAATTTTTCTAGATTTAATTAGTTATTCTAAAAGCAAATCAAAATAAAGGAAATATGGATGTTGACGGAGTTGCAACAAATCTTCTTTTTGTGCCTTCTTCAACTTGATTCTCCTTCCTTCAATCTTATCCTTCTTCAAAGTGATAGCATAAAGATACCATTCATGTGTTGTTGATGAGAGAAGAAATGGCCTCAATTTATATACTTGAGGGGAGGTAAATGGAGGGTCAAGATTGAAGATTGATTCAAAGCCTACGATTGTTTGAGAAGGTGGAGTTTGAATTGATAGCCTCACTTTATGACAAGTGTTACAAGAAGAAGGCTTCAAAAATAGGTCCACATGGCATGGGGAGAAGAGCCAAAGGTGCTCACACATGTGTGAGCACACCTTGAGAGAGGTAGATATGACAAGTCCCCACACCTTTCCCAAGACCATGAAACTCGTCACTCATTTTTAAGTGACTTTTTAGGGGTTCATACTTTGCTCAAAAAGTCATATTATGTTTTCAATAAGCTTCCACCCCATAGATACTTACCATATGGGTTCATTTTTACCCTAAAGTCAATAAAACAAGCCCAAATAACCTTATGCAAGAGAATTCTAATTTTAAAATACAAATTTTGATTTGTAAGCACACCTTGGGTAGATGAGATGTTGACATGTCTATGACATGTAAGAGAGAGGGTGGCTTGATAATGACATGTCTATGACATGTCAGGGAGGGGGGGTTTGACCATGTGTGCTCACAAATGTGTGAGCACACATGGGGAAGCCAAATGGCTCAAAGAGGAAAGGTCACACGCATGGTGTGAACTCCCACACAAGGGTGAGTGGAGATGAGTTGTAAGGTGATAGTGACTTGTGCATGCAAGTTACATGTGAGAAAGATTAGAATGAATTTTTAAATTTGAGAAAATGATAATGAAGATTAATTAATCAATTAATGTAGGATTAATTGATTAATGAATTATGGAGGATAGTGGCATCTCCCTAATCCTAATTAATTAGATTAAATGATGTATTATATTAAATTAATGTGACTTAGGAAAGTGGCTAATTTTATTAATTAAGTATACTGATAGATTGTGCTAATTAATAATGCTTAGGATAAGATAGAGACGCTTGCCACATAATGACTTAATTTTTCTATTCACAATTATTTTATTCCTTATTTTTTCCATTTCTCCAATACCATGTGCTGAAATTATTAATGAAACACTTATTTATTAATATTGTTAACTTTTATTTGTTCCTTTTTAGGAGTGTATTTAATAAATTTTTTTGTTCTTTATTTAATTTCTACCTTCACACATAAATTAATTGTGTAAAAACACTTACATAATATTACCACACAAAATTATAATATGTCTAAAGTTTTAACAAAAAGAGGGTCATGACTTTTACCACTTATGGTGTTGATTTTAATCAAGTACTGGAAAATATTAGGAGAGTCCTACAAAGATGTGAAGACCAAAACTTGTCCTTAAATAGTGAAAAGTGCTTCATGATGATGCAAGAAGGTGTAGTTCTTGGCCACTACATCTCCCATAAGAGAATTCAAGTAGATCCTGCAAAGATTGAGGTAATCACAAATCTACCCACCTACAAAATAGAAGGATGTTAGGAGTTTCTTGGGTCATGCAGGATATTATAGGTATTTAATCAAGCATTTTAGCAAGTTATCAACACCATTGTATACTCTTCTCACTAAAGATGTTGAATTCTAGTGGACTGAAGCTTGTGACAAGACATTTTTTGACTTGAAGACAACTTTGACTTATGCTCCTATACTCAAAGGGCTTAATTGGGAATTTCCTTTCTACATCCATATTGATGCATCAGATTATTCCATAGAAGAAGTCTTAGGACATAAAGAAGGAGCTATTGAAAATTCCATTTACTTTGTCAGCAAAAATTTACAAGGAGCTGAATTCAATTATACAGTGACTGAGAAAGAAATGTTGGTAGTATCTATGCACCGAATAAATTCAAACATTACATAATGGGTTACCAAATCTTTTTTCACACTAATCATGCAACCATTTGATATCTCATAAATAAACCTTTGATCACAAGTAGGCTGACAAGATGGTTATTGTTGATGAGGAGTTTGATATAACCATTGTGGATAAGTTAAGGAAGGCCAATGTTATTGCAGATTTTCTTTTAAGGCTAACTACATCAGAAAACAATCGACCCATAGATGACTCTTTTCTTGATGGGCATCTATTCTCCCTTAGTATACAAACACCCTGGTATGCTAACATAGCCAATTATTTTGTCACAAGCAGAGTTTCTTCTCACTTCTCTCCAAAAGAGAAAATGGCACTTATCAAAAAAAAATTCCTTTCTCCTAGATTGTTGGATGTTTGTTTTATACTAGACCAGACCATATCATGAGGAGATGTGTGAGAGAAGATGAGACATATAACAATTTGCATGCATGCCACAATGAACCATTTTGAGGACTCTTTGCAACCAAGAGGACAACAATGAAAATGTTGAATACAGGATATTACTGACCAACACTCCACAAGGATGCAGGAAGGTATACCAGAAAATGTGATAGATGTCAAAGAATGAGTAGACCAACTAGATCTGATGAGATGCCACTTTGCCCACAAGTAGTAATCACTCCCTTTGACAAGTGGGGATTGGATTTTGTCGGATCCATTGACCCTTCATCAAATAATAAGTCTTATATATTGGTATGCACTGATTATGTGACAAAGTGGGTAGAAGTTAAGGCCATGAAGCATGCAAGAGATAACAAGGTTGCAAAATTTCTTTATGAGAATATTTTCACAAGATATGGAGTTCCAAGAGAAATAGTTATTTATCAAGGGGCTCAATTCACATCAACCCTTGTTGTAGCACTAGTCAATGAATACAACATAAGGCACAAGAAGTCTACTCCTTATCACCCCTAGGCTAATGGCCAAGTTGAGGTGACCAACAGAGAAATTGAAGTCATTTTGACCAAAACTATAGCTATTCATAGAAAATATTAGGAAAAAAGATTACCAAAATTTGTATGGGCCTATAGGAAAACCTGGAAAACAACTACAGGCTTCACTCCATTTGAGTTGTATGGAAAGACAGCCATGATGCCCATTGAATTTGAATATAAGACTCTTAGGACTGTAGTATATTTGGGGATGGATATTTCTGAGGCACAAAGAGAAAGAATCATGCAACTAAATGATTTGGATGAGATAAGGAGAGTAGCCCTGCATCACATAGAGGTAGTGCAGAATCAAAGAATTAAGTGGCATGACAAATTTATCAAAGATAAGACATTCCAACCAGGAGATTGGGCCCTACTCTATGACTCAAGATATCAGGACAATACAGGAAAATTGTAGACAAGGAGGCTAGGACCATATGAAGTCACTGAGGTCTTTCCTAATGGAGTTGTTTAGCTTATTACCATTGACCCTGTTAGATTCAAGTTGCTTGTCAATGGTCGTCACCTCAGATTATATCACAAGCCAACTTCCAAAGAAGAGTTTCTACAACAATTTATCCAACATTCAGCACCCAAGCTTCCTGCAACCAAAGGAAGTGGACCTATTGTCCCTCCTTCTAGCTAATTAAGGTACACACTTTTCATAATAAAGACTTCAATTCTTGTGGAAGTCCATTTCTTCACCCATCCATCCATTCACCCATCCATCACCATCTATCTTCTCTTCCATCACTTCATTCCACCTCACCTCATTCCACTTTATTTTCATTAATTGCTCAATTTATTCCCTAAAAAGGTGAACACTACTTTCTCCATGATCTTTGCAACAAATCCTCCACACATTCAGGTATGTGTGCATTAATTACTATCTTTTAATCATATTTTAAGTGTATTTATTTAATCACTATATGTTAGTATATACATTCACATAACATGTCATTATTCCCTATCAAATCACCACTCCCATCTCACATGTGCAGACACATGTCGAAATTTAGGTTGGGGGAAGAAAAATATGCAAATATATTGCCCATGTGTCAATTTATGCTAGGCTACATCAAAAAATTTAAATGAGGCAATTTAAAATCTGAGTGAGAGGATGGCTTGCATGTGTGAAGTGACATTAACTGCAACCACCATTTCTTCCCATCATAATTCTCCTTTATCACTCTTTTTCTTGCCGTTATTGACCTTGTCGTAATCTTGAGTTGCAAGCAAAAAGGTAAAACAAAAGAAAGGGAAAATTTAGTTGATATTGGCATTGAAAATTTAGCAGGTATTGCAAGAAGGTGTTTTGTTTTTAGATAGGAATTACAGGAAGGAAATTTTGTAGGGTGATAGTTGATTGTAGACAATGGGAGGAGGGCTAATTCAAAATGAGCTCTTGGTTCATGATGTTTTATTACAGAATGCACAATGCTTGGCTGAATTTAGAAACTATGGATGGTTAGATTACTTCCTGAAGCTGGATGGATTTGATGAAAAAATTGCACTTGAATTCGCCAAGACATTTTTTGAAGGAAAAACCACAGTAAAATGGTTGGAGGTTGTGGAAACTAAGGAAAGAATTGCAAATGTTACAGGGTTACCTACTGATGGCAAACATTACCCTGCCTCTATAAATGCCAAGTCAACTAGGGCCGAGTTTATAGTACACGGTGACCCTCCAATCAGTGTGGACAAACAAGGTGCAAAAAGAACCTCTCTTCCTAAACCATGGAAGCAAATAGCCATCTACATTATAAGGTATCTCACTTGTGAAGGTCATCTTTCGAACCTGCATTTAGTACATTTCAAACTCTTGAGTCACATGAGGCATGAGAGGATGATGAATGTGCCTAACATGTTATACAATCTTCTCTCAATCATGGTGGTCGAGACCCAAAAAGGTAGGGACAGTTTTGTTTCCCACCATTGTCTAATTAAATTGCTAGTTGAAAAGTCTTTGCATTATGTGTCTAGAATGACCTAGGAAGAATTTATAAATGTTGATCAAATTAGACCCGAGCACATGTAGGTCTAGTAGGAGATTGAGCATGGTTGAAGCCACTCATGGTGCTTCAACCTCTGGCATAGATCCTAGTGTAAACCCTCCTGTAGTAGAAGAAACCATAGAAATTAGTTCTTCTGGAACAAAGCACTCAGAAAAAGAAAGCTTCTCGTCAGATTTTGATGACGATGTTCCACTTGGCACCCTGATGAAAACTAGGGCACAAAAGAGAGAAGTATAAATAGGAAAAGGAAATTCCAAAAGGCAATCGACAAAAAAAAGGTGCCAAGTTCTAAGAAGAGGAAGGTTGACACTATTCATCCTACAACTAAAGAAAAATGTGAGACCTCCCAAGAAATCAAGACCAGCTGGGCTAGCATTTGTTATGCCTCCACAGGAAATCCCTAAGTCTACATAAATACCATAGGAGGACATAGAAGCTCCAATGGGGTAGGAGAATGTCAAAGAAGAAGACATATTTGAGAGAACAATAGATATAGCATTGGCCGATCTTGCTAACATTGTAGAAGAGTTTGAGGAAAATTAGGATTTCCTGTAGCGTGAGCAAGAAGTCCTGTAGCAAGAGGTCCTACAACAACAACTAGAACCAGAGCAAGAGTTCTTTCAGCCATAACAAAAACAAAAACAAGAGCCTCTGTAGCAAGATGTGGGAGAAGAAACAATACGCCCACAGCCAGAGACAATTGGACAGCCTGAGTCCATGCAAATAGTACTATATGAGGAGTAACCATCGACAAAAAGACTAGTAGGAATTCATAATCCTCTTAATTTTATAGTACATATGGCAATTTTGAATTTATGGAAAGAAATACAAAGGAGGGAGGAAGAAAAGGAAAAGGAAAAACAAAAATTTAAAAAGGAAAATCAAAAGAGGGATAAGGAAATTGAAGATAAGGATGCAAAAATTGCCACCTTGAAGAAGAGGGTGGATGATATGGAAACCTTGGTACCACATATTTTGGAATGTAGGACCCCTCCAAGGGTCTATGCTTTGCACCTGAAAGAGAAATATCTTTCTTTTAAGACAATGAGGATTGTCTCAGGTTTGAATCCTTCTATTGACACCCCTGTTGAATTTTTCAATGCTTATCAAATTGCCTCCCCTAAAAGAAGAATTTTCTATGTGAGTTTTATTTGCATAATTATGCTATAACTCAAGACCATGATTGGAATCCACTGTTGTATGTTGGGGATGTCCAATTAAATGCATTTATGTCTTAGGTGTAAAATGACATTAGTTAGGGACAACAACATGGGGCTTATAAAAAATTGGAGTCTAACATCCCTCTGCCCATTAGGGTTGAATCAAGCAATCCAAAGGATATTTATAGAGAATGGCTTAGAATGCTTCTCAGACCAAGTTATGGCAATAGGAACATTCCTTGGATTGAAGCAGTTTATAGTGAGTATGAGGTAAAGGCAACAACAAAGGAGGAAACTATGAGAAGATGCCTATCACAAAGATGGAATAGCCTAACTAATGAGATGAAATAGGCTAAACCCCATTGCATCCACAATTATGCTGCAACACTAAAAAGATTGATAGGTATATTTAGATTGGGAGAAAAAAGGGGTAATTTTTACTTCCCCTAACTTTCCAGCCACCCATTCTCATGTGGCTTGTGCCAAACTTCAGGTTCTACCAGTATGACATTGCTACAGAAAAATAGAGATGGAGCAGATTGGACATATTGGGAGGATTCTATTGGGGCCCTGATTCATGCTCAACAACCACTGATGTTGGACAACTATCAGTTGCAAATTTCAAAGCTTTGACTAAGCAGAAGAATAACCCTTCCCTTGCTAGAGGACCAACAAAACATTAGGTTGGGGGGAGTGATGAGCCTAGTTTTTGGTCCAATTTTAGGTAGAATCTATAGTTTATTTGATGGTAGTTGTCATGGACTTTGATGTTAAGTGTTGATATTTTCATAATATTTCCCTCAAATAATAGAAATTGGGCTTAATCCTATCTTTGTATGTTTTAATGTAATTGATGTATTATGTGGATTATCTATATTGATTTTGTATGTGGTTAATGAATGTTCCTTAAGGTGGTTATAGATATTCAGATATTGTGTGTACTAACATTGCCATGCATATTTAATTTGAGGATGCTAAGTTGAGGAAGACATCACCAGTTGGGCATGCACTGCAATGTCCAAAAATGGCATCGCTCAAAGGTCAGAGGAGGTTAATGGCAGAAGATTCCTCATGCAACCAAATGTAACTGGCTTGTAGTGGAATTTAATGATTGAGCAGATGTGGGCTTTACTGTTGTGCTAAATCTATGTTTGGACCTGCATATCTGACTAGATTCCATGCACACATAACCGCCGCCACTCCACTTTCTTTGTTTTCCCTAAATGACATCCTCCTAGTCATGGAGTTGACTTCCTTGTCTAGTTGATAGTATAAAGATTTGATTCTCCTTTTGGAGGTTGCATGATTTGATATTGTACTTGCACTCTCAAGTTTTTAGTAACATAGATACATTAATCTTTTGTACTCATGATTTACAGTGAATAAAATGAAGTTATGAGTTCGAGCATCTGAGTCCTTATTAGTTTTAGAGGATACTTATTCAAGGGGGCCCACTTGGTGAGTAATATGTCCTCTTAGTTTAGTATTACTTGTTGTTTAGTAATTAGTTAGAAATTTGACATCAACTGTTCCTGTAACCACTAGAATTTCATTTTGTGACTATTCCTACAGCCAAAGAAAACATAGTAGTGTCATGTTTTTTGCTCAAATTTTCATTTTTGTTATGCATTTTAGTTTGATGTAGTTGTTGATTAATGATTGACATTTATGGTATTCCATTCTAAGCAATTTACTTTCAGTATTATGTGTTCCTTAGCTGTAGGATGTGAATGGCTACTTTAGGGTTCCTAGTGCACATATTGTGCTGACCCATTTCAAGTTCACATCCCTAGGTTGACAAGTTAAATGTACCTTTATGATGATTGAAATGGCTATTCAAGTTAGATGTTCAATCTCTGAATCATGGTTGTAAGGTCTTAGTTATTAAATCATTGTAGGAGGCCAACATTGAGGATTAAAAAAATCTTGTGGCATTTGCATAATCACCCACACATTTGGTTTTGGGATTTTTAAAATGAACACCATCCTAGTGTAAGGAAAAAACATTATGCTCTCTCCTTGCACCTAGTGTGATCTTGAAGATTCCAAGGAATTGCGTTTTTCTTGCTTTTGTTTACCCTTAGAGGGTGATCCCACAATAATGGGTTACACTTTTTGGCCAAACTTGACATTGAAATCAACATTTTTCAAGATCTTCACTTTTTTACACCTATAGTAGCTAAACGATTAAGAATTTGAAGATGAATAAAACTAGTGATTTGTGAGATTTTGGGTGTAGATTTTAATTATATATATTTTTAAAATTTAAAAATAAATTGTGAATCCTTTTATGTATTTTTTAATAATTTATTTTTTCTACTAAACAACATTTTTAAAAAGTAATGCTTAATTCAGACTGCATAACTTTTTTTAAAGAAATAATAAAATTCTAATTTTTAAAATACAGATTTGTCACACCAATATCTAATGCATGGATATTTTTTCATAATTTTTTGTTACATATTTTTTTAATTAATTTTTCAAGTGGAGTAATTATAATCTGGATAGAGGTGTATCTCTGACCACAACTTTTTTTGTGTGAATTTGAATTAACTTATTCCTTTATTTTTGGAATAAGGACAACAATACCTAGTGCATAGGTATTTTTTAGAAAAAAAATTCTCTATTTTCCTATTTTCTCATATGTTTGAAACAAAGAACTTGATGCTCATTGAAAAACCTATATTCACAAAAAATAAAAAATAAATATAATAATAAAATTAAATATATTTAAAATTATACTTTTTGGGAAGCTTATAATAAGGGCTACATACTTACAAAACATAAATTTTAAATGAATTCATTGATCACCCAAATGGTAAATCAAAAGTGGTTTTTATCAGCATTTTGATAGGTGTAGAGGAGACTCCATTATAGGTATGATTTAAAACTAATGGGGTTCTATCCAAGAGGGTTTGATCAAACCCTCTTTAATTAAGATCATTTAAATTGAACCTCTAAAGGATTAAATCATTATATTTTCTAAAAATATGTGATTTCAGGAAAAAATTAGGATGTCCCAAAAAGTGTAACCCATTATTGTGGTAGCACCCTAGAGGGTCTTGCTTAAGAGACACATCCAAAAGGAGAACTTAGAGGTGAATCCAACTAGTTTTTTACTCGGGCCGGTATATAAATGGATAAGACTAAACTGTCAAGTCCTCATGTGGTATGTAGGCATAAGTCGTACATTGTCATTCAAAATGGGGTATTATCATAAAATGTATCAGAGCCCCTAATAGGAGTGATTAAAGCCTCAAGTGGCTTGTTGGATGCTCGCAAGGTGCTATGTCCCCAAGTAGCAACTAAGAACAATTGTTTTAGAGGCCAAAAGACCTTTTTACTTGTTGGTGTAGGAATGGTCATTCTGAAGCTGCCCTACATTCCACTATTCATTGCAGAGATAGAAAATCCTTCAGATCTTCAAATCTTCGAGGTTTGAGATTCGGTGTGCTCGTGTCATGTGAGGGGGAGTCGGTGTCACCAAATCTCTAATTTTTCACTTTATCTTAGTGTTTGGAGCAATCCAAGTAGGGACTCAACAAGTAGTATCTCTTTAGCCTAGGTTGTGCATTCTTACGAGTCAATTGAACACATTGCTTGGTTCCAAAATATTGAAACAAACATTTAATAATCACCAAATTTCAAACCCTTTGAAAAGAGTGAATACCTTTGAATAGTCCAATATTATTGCTTGTCCCTAAAGATCTCATTTTTAGAGGCTTCTAAATGGGTGATCCAAAAATAGTTTACAATTTTTGGCCAAACTGGACATTGAACTAATTTTTTCTAACTAAATCTTCACATTCGGGCACCTATAGGGGCTAAACCATGAGGAATTTGAAGATGATGCAAACTAGTGATTTATGACATTTTTTCTATAGATTCTAAATATGTTTTTTTCAAAAAAATTGGAATCATATTGCACTTCTTTTTCCATCTCCTTCAGAAACTAGTTTTTTTTCAATAAACACCATTTTTAAGGAGTGATGCTCACCGTATACAACATAACTTGTTTTCCATGAAGGATAAAATTCTATTTTTTTCACTTTTAGATTTGTAACTATGATATCTAGTACTTCCAATTGGTTTCATATTGTTTTATTGAATATTTTTTTCTTAATCAAGTTTCGAAGTCAAACCAATTACAATTTAGACATAGGCAGACTGTATACAACATAACTTTTTTTGTATGTATCAAAATTCATTTTTTTTATTGGATCAAGGACATCAATATCTAGTGAACTGATATTTTTCAAATTTTTTTGATAATTTTCTATTTTTCCACATGTGTAGAATGGAGAGCTTGATTTTCTATGAAAAACCTATGTTCAATCAAACTAAAAAAAACAAATACATAATAAGGACAAAACATATTAAAATTATATCTGTTGGATAAATCATTTTGAGGACTACCATCATCTAGTTGGTTTTGTGAAGTCTCCTCCATTTTCATCCTCAAATTGAGCTTTGAAGGAAAAAAATATGTAGTTTTTTGGTTCCAGAGGGGGAGAAGGAGGAAAACGGGGGGTTTGAGCAAACCATGGTTCGAGTGAACCCCCCTTGGAGGTTCACTCAAACCAAGGTTTGAGTAAACCCCCTTTCCACAACCCTTTCCTTTGCTTTTTTTTCCTAGGAAATGTGGGATGCAAAATTTAATAGGTTTGATCAAAAGGGGGTTCTAAAAACCCCCTTTGGGTTCTCTTGAACCATTTATTTGTTTGAACCCCCAAAAACCAATTTTTTTTGCATGGGGGCATTTTTTGCAACTTTTCCTTCCTCACTAGAATTGTAAACTAGTTTTGTGGGTTTATCTAAATACTTGGTCTCAAATCACAGTTCACTCTCTTCAAAGTCAACCTAGGGAAACTGTGGCCTTGACTCTTTGATTTTCACATAATGGACCATGTGGAATGAAATGGAGCTTAGAAATAGACATTAATTTAAGCAAGACAAGTTGATGAAGTAAAAATAATTCATTAATCAAGATAAACTCATAATTGGACCCCACACATGTATTTGTTTTCGTGATCTCTCACAAGGTCAAAATCCCTAAACAAAGGTCCACATTTTGTGACTTAAAACTTAGGCATTAGAGTAAAAATTCTATCAAGAAACACCTTGTGAATCTCTATTGCAACAGGGACATTTTGGTAAAAACATTTTATAGACACCTTTTTAGGGATGATCCAAACTTGTATGTCCAATATGATCCCCTCATTTAAAGGTATTGATCTTTTGGGCTTGGGTCATTCATAGGGTAGAGAATTTTCTTCAACACCTTGGTCTTGTAAACAAATTTATTCTAGGTTCATCTGGGTAAAAAAAAATGCCTTCATCCATCCCCCAAAACATTTATCAAAATCCATCTCACAAACAACTTTCTTGAACTTTGGAAGCATCCTTCTGTTAGACTTTTGGTAAATCACTTAGACCAAATCAAAATCATCTTGTTTAGTTAGGTGTGTGGGAATGAATCCCTTGTCATGCACTTAGCTAAATTAGCACCCACTCTTTGGACAAGTTCATCCTAATATCACATCTAACATCTTAGGATTTACAAGTTCATTATCCAAAATCCAATTATCAAAAATCAAAACCCTAAGTCTAGTATTGACTAAAGTTCTTAAAGTTCAACACCCATATCATTCACCCTTTCATCCTAAACACCTTAGAGGGTTACTTTTGCAACAAGATCAAAATAAAAGAAAAACATGGAATATAAACTCGATTCATACATCATGAGTGATCTAAATCAACCAAACTATCAAAGCCTTACTACCAATTGATTATCAAAACTCATATTTATACAATTCACACATGGGATCATTATATCCTACAAACCTCAATGATACAAAGCATGTGAATATACCCAATCTAAATTTTGGAACACCTTTTCCTATGGTAGATTTAAATCAAAGTCAAAACCTACAAATCTATTAAGCAAATGATCAATACATGAGTCTTCAACAAAACAACATTATCCCATCAAATCAATACATGCCAAATATGAATATACCAAATAAAAAATTACCAAACATGAACATATCAAATCCACACTTGGTGAACTATGGGATAGATATCTTTGTGAATCACACCAATGTTATTCAAAACCCAAACAATATGTTAACTGTTGATGGGTGTTTTTGTACTCCTCAACACATACAACACACAAGTATGTTATCTCTCTTGAAAGGTAATTTCTACAACTGAGTTTTAGAAATCACCCCAAGGTCTCTCGGGTGTCAAGTCATGATAGTGCAAGAACAACTCAGTTAGTTAATGTGATTTGTTGGTAATCAAAAGGGGCCTAATGCAACCATAGTTGGAGGGTCCTCAAAGAGAATAATCCAGACCATGTAGCAAGAGTCACACAATGGAAGCAACACAGTAAATGGAGTCAAATACAAATTCAAACATTCTTATTATCAAAAAATTTGATTACAACTGGCCGACAACATCTGAGTTTGCAGATCTGACTCATAGGCCTGATTACAACATGCTCAAAATACCATCTTCCTACTAGCTCCTCAATGTGAGTGAAAATCCTACAGAACAATCTTATCTTTCTCTAAAATCCAACACCACTACCCCCTAATGATCAATTACAATGCTTTATATACATTCACAAATCTAGAAACATCTACGTTGGCCCAAAGATTATTACAATCTCCAATTAAAGAAAATGTAACATGTGCATAATTACTCCTTGGTGAATGCATAGGATGAAGTGTGGACCTAAATTAAGGTCAGGGAAACTCCATAGAACAATTTGAATCACACCAACAAGATCCGCAAGATACAAAAATTATCCACAAGCGATCGAACTAGCATTCATATAAGAAAATTATTCTGGTGCCAATTCAAGAAATTGCCACATAATCCAAAAATGATAACTCATCGGAAAATGAACCAATCATGCTCAAATATTGGAATAAGGTAAATTAAAATTTCCATGATGTAAACATATATCTACAAGGTCTGGTGAGCAAACATGAAGAATTGTCAAATATGCCAACTTGAACTAAATAGGAACTGAAACAAAGACAAACTGGAATGAAACTATTTTTGGGTGATGCAAGATTGCCATGACCCAAGGATGCTCCTGCATCAGGGCCTTTATGGTTCAAAAAGCATGGAAGTTTTAGGTGTGCAAATAGATTTTCAAAGTTGTGGAAATGAATAAACAATGGTTGCACACTCAGAACAAGTTGAATCTCACTTTAATCACCAAATTTAACATTTTCATAGTTCTTAGGATCCTAAACTAACTTAGATTTAAAAGAAATATCAAAAGGGGAAAGGGTTGAGAGAGCTATTCTAAGTCTAAACTATTAATGAACAGTAACAATGGAGGATGCTATAGTAGATAGACTCCCATAAAACTATTTTTTTCTTGACCAAGAGAAACCTATAGCTCCACAAAACTAATGTAATATTTAAGGGGCCTTTGTAGAATTTTAGACTGTCCATCCACCTATTTAAAATGAACAAATAGCTGAATCAGGGTGCAACAAATAAACAAGCCCAGAGTAACTTTACACAATAGTTTGTCATCAAAAAATTACCAAAAGTGTGGGTTGGAAGTGCATCAAATAATATAACAAGCAACCACCATTAAATCCATTCGAGAAACTAACAAACTAAAACAAACATGGAGGCTAAATCATGCATGAAAAATGAGAAAATTCAAAGAAAACACCCAACTTCAATGCAATGCTTCCTTCTATTGCTTCAAAATTCCCTTTACAACAATTCACCGCCCTTTACAAATGAGGAGCAAGCCCCTATTTATATTTTTCCAAAAGGAGAATGAATGGTTAAGATTCATTTACAATGAATGGCTTAGATTCATTCTACTTTAGGGTTTCACCTAGCCCCCAGTATATTACAATATAAAAATAGAATCTTTTATCTTTTCCCTATTTCATCATGTAGTCTATTTTGTCTTTTAGCTTCTTTGGTGTTGTTTCTGAAACTATTAAAATATTCCTTTTATTGATGTGTCTTCTATCATTTCTTCATCCAATCAAGCGAGTGAATCTTGTTGCAAATTTGCATCAATGAGAAACATAAACATCCAACTCAGCCCTGATAGATAACTCTTCATTGGCAAAAAATAAAACAACTCCCCATGTTGTCTTGTTTGAAAGCACTTCTCCAACTGTTGTATTGCCCAACACAAATTCTTAATCAAGCTTTGGCAATTAGAGGTTCAGGTAGCATCCTCTCGGTGCACATCCATAGGTAGGCATATCTCCACCTCGACAATTTGAATTAAAATCTCCCTTCTTGACATGTCTTCATATGTTGGCTCTTTCAATGAATTGACCCATTATCCCTCCAAGCATCCTTAAAAGAACCTATGTCATAAAATATCTTGATTTAGATCTCCAAAAATGATAAAATTTATCAATTTATAGTCCACCAAGAAAATTACATATTTTGAAAAACCTTTTCGTTTTTGGAAAATTTCCTATTTACCCAGTTTCGCTTTGGAGAATTGATCACTTGGGAAGTGCGGAAAAAGAATATGTGGGGTCTGCAAGGCAGGGTGCTACTAGGCGGGAAGAGGGTAAGGTTTAGCCACTAAGAACAACCAAGAAGTAACAACCTCCCATAGACAACAATCCGCTAGGGAGGACCGACAAAAGATGTTTGGACTTGGAATTTTCATTTCTTGGCTTAGAGCTTTTTTTGGGGAAATAAGGCATGCGAGACCCATGTAGTGGAAAGATGTGATAGTCTCATCATAAGGCAAAGGAAAAGAGAGCATGGAGGCCCACATGTGGAGACCTGCATGGGTGGGTCTATGCAGACTTGAAGGCTCAAACATTTTGTCAGGGAAATACTTTGTACCCCTCAGTGAAAATGGAAATGAAATATACAAATGTAGGGGTTGTGCTTGTTTTTTCATTGGGAATGGTGTTTGGTGAATGGACTTCCACTCGAGGTAGATCGTAGGGGCTGACCCGTAGTGGTCCATTTGACTTAAGGATTTTGATATTTGGGACTCAAGTATTTGACTCATGAAAGAATGAGATGCAGATACCATGAGTTGTGAAGACAGACAAGTTTGCACCATAAAAATGACATTGGGGACCACAACATCGGCAAGGCAGCTTCCTGTATGAAAAGTTATGCAAAACCAGAACTCTTAGAAATTTTGATTTTTTTCAAATTAAGCACATGAAAGATGCATTAGAAGGGTGCCTAGACATATTTCTCAATAATTTGACCCCTTTTGAAAAATGCAAAAATTTGGAATGTAGAAGTTAGAGGATCTAGAGCCATTAGCAATGACATTCTGCACATGGAAACCTGCGGACAACAACCCACACATGAAAACTTGTGGACGAAATTCCACACATGGAAACTCACTGATGGACTTCCACACACAAAAACCCATGGATAAAATTTTGCACATAGAAAACCATAGATGGAAACCCACACACAGAAATCCATGGGCGGAAACCCATAGATAGTAACCGACAGTGAAATTTTTTCAGTCACAAAAATTAGTAAATTTTAGAGTTTTCAATTTTAGTAGGTGGGAAAATGGGTAGAAAGAGTGTTTAGACATATTTCCTTAAGATTTGACTCATTTTAAAAAAATTCAAAAATTTAGAATGTAGAAGCCAGAGGGTCCAACACTGTTAGCAATGAAATTTCACAAACATACTTCTATAGATGGATTTCAACAGTGAAATTTCTACAATGTCTAAACACTTGGAAAATTTGGGCCAAACCCCTTTAGGATTATAGAGACATGCATTTTATGGGCCCTAGATGTTGAAAACTCAAATTTTGTACCCCTTTTGAAATGTGTTTTTTGGAAGGTGGAAGTCAGAGGGTCCAGAGCCATTAGCAATGGCATTCCACACACGAAAACTCACAGACAACAACCCACTCATGGAAACCCACAAATAGAATTCTGCACATGGAAACCTATGGATGAAATTCTACACATGAAAACTTGTGGACAAAATTTTGCACATGAAAACCTATAGATGAAAACCTGCACACGGAAACTCGTGGACAGAAACCCGTCAACAACAACCTATAGTGAAATTTTCACAACTTCTTAAAACTCAATGACACCTTGGAAGTTTACTTAGGAATCATGGAAATATCCCAGATCCATAGGAAAATTGTCCCCAAAGTAAAAAATGAAGGAGAAAGCAAAGAAAAAGAGAGGGGGGCTAAGCCGATAGAAGCAAAGCAAAACAAAAAATGGGGGTCCTTGCCTTTAGTAGGACGTGTGTGCAAAACATGCACAACATTAACAAATCAATATATTGATCCAAGTCAAGGTAACACCATGCAAAATCAAGGTTACCTAAATCAAAGAAATATGATTCCCAACCACAACAATATTCAATGCCAACCTATAATTCAAAATCTAAACATCATCCAAAATCATAACATTATCCAAAATTGATTTGTGCATGATCCCATACAAATACCACTACTGTATATTCAAATATGTTTGACCAACAACCAAATAAACTATATCAAACGTGTCAAAATCAAATTTTGCGACATACAATTGCTTCACTTACAAAAATAGTTGATTCATTGCACCAATAGACATCTCCAACCCAAAATCTACACACTCCCCCATTGGTTAAACCATGTCATCAAAATATTGAGTTGTGTCCCCAACCACATCAAGAATAAAATATTCAATATCAAGAATAAAATATTCAATATCAAGAAGCTAGATATCAAAATCAACAACATCAACAACAAGATCATTCATAACATGAGTCTTCTCAATAAGCACAAACCTCGCAAGATAACAAACGTGAATACACTCCTTTGGGAGAGCTAAGAATCATCATTACACTGGCTAGTTAATGCAAAACTCATCACTCTTCCAAAAGTAAGTGCTTTCAAATCTTTCATAAATATCCCTTGGAATAAGGGTAGAGCTTATTGTGAGTATCACAGAGAAAATATTCATAAAAAATAAAATTGTATTCAACTCAAAAATATCATCCAAGACCTTCTTGATCAAGGAAAAATAATTGTTGAGGACGATGATCAAGATTCAACCACTAATGATAGAAGTGACAATATCTCCACCACAACTGTTGAGCACAATGATCAAGATCTATCCATCAATGAGAACCTTGGAGATGTTTCTACCTCATCCAATGATCAAATCAACATACATCAAGAGTCACTTTTTAATCATGATCAAAACCCCTTAACAATATCCAACAATGATCTATTTCAAGGAGTGTTAACATTATTTTATCCTATTGACATAATCCAAGACCCATCCACCAATGATCATGTTGAAAATGTGTCTAGATCACCTAATGACTTAGAGGACATATCTCAAGACTTTATTCCCAAGCATGATCAACATCTTTCACCAAAATCTAGCAATGGTCCTTTCCAAGACATATTGACATTCTTTGACCTCATGGTTGTAGATATTGAAGGAATCTTAAACTCAACACTTGATCCAAATACACTTAAAGATCAAGAGGATATTGAGCCACTTACCATGCCTAATGAAGATTTCCAAGAACACTTTGTAAGCAATCCATCCTTTGAAATTGTCCCATGTCAAGAACTTGATCCAAAGCATGTCAAAAGCAATTCCAAAATTAATCAAGATCAAGAATTTGTATCTCCAAGATGCTACAATGATCTAATGATCATTCTCCAATCTATACAAGATGTCATAAATGATGATCATATCCATATATCACATAATCCTCCATCTACCCATGAGATTCTTTCTTTGGATGGACGCGTAGATGATCTTCATTCAAAACAAAATTCCTTCTCTTGAAATTATTAGACAAGAACAAGAGGTTATTGATTCCTACAATCAAGCTGAGTTGTCAACATCAGGATTAGATATATCCCATATTTAGATTGAGTACATCATGTATGAATATATCCAACATTATCCACTCAAGGAAATACGTCACACCAAATAGGATATTCCAGAGTTAGTAGAGCAACATATTGAAATAACATCTGCAGTGGTAATTTATTAGAGAATGCTTGCTAAATAGGACATCTCAAATTAGGAAGAATGAAAACATGAAGTTATTACTTCCACAATACTAGGGGAAATTAATGTCAAGAAAACATCAACATAGGGAGCACGAAGAATCCTTATGATGAAACCAATGCCAATACTACAACTAGCCAAGTCATGAATCTTCAACCACCCATCACCCCATCCATGAATTGGGACCAACATTAGAAGAAATATTTGAATCAAAGCACAAAGAATGTTATCAAATAAAAAGAATTTGGTAAGCATAATGGAAAAATAATATACACATAGATACAAAAAAATACAAAGATTGATCATCACTATCAAACTCCATCATTCAAAGAAGCTATGGGGAAAAATAAAAAAAGGGAAATGTATCTGTCAAAGACATCCACAAATGAAAAAGTAGGTTTCTCAAGCAATGTACAAATTGTATCAAGCAGTTGGTCCTAATTCCATGCACAATTCCATATCAACCCATCATTGCTCATCTTCCCAAGTTTGGAGAGTCAAAAGTTCCAAGCCATCAACCAATCCATCTCCTATTCCTAAACAGACTCTACCATCCACTCCTCCATGCATGATACCCAATTCTCACATTGACCATGTATTGACAATAACCCTTCATCATAAGGATTTAGAAGGTACTCTATCATGATGTGCACACAAAGACAGAGTTAACTCCTATATCAACAAAGTTGATCAAGAATCTCAAAATTTTCATTAAAGTGCATGTATCTTAGCAAACCGGCTTCTTCAAGTAGGATATCGTTGGAACATTATGATAGAAGCATCTACATCAGCACCACTACGTGATTCATCATGAGCTTAAAATATTTCACAAAATACCAAAAAAATAAAAAAAATCATGAAAATAGTAAAGATAAAAAATTTCCTCCAATGAAAACCACTACTTTGGTGCTTTGGGTAGGTATCATGATGAAACCTTGGCAAACATTCCTCATGTGTAGAATCGAGCATCTACATAAGCCAATTTAGGTGGAAGCATCTTATCTCATCTATAATAAATCCAACATTCCATCCATATTATCCATAATAAATCCATTCATCCATAAACTACTTATCTAATCCATTTTCACATATCTACAACCATCTTCCAAATTATCTTGATCTTGACAAAATTTTCATGTACACTTTGCATTTGCTTATGGTGAACATCTTGACATGGGGCATTATCATTAATACTATCCTACCCAACATTATTTGAGCCATGAAGCATTATCCAAATGAACACTCTTTATTTGAACACCTTATCTAGTCACAAGATAATCCATATCCATCCATCCATACATCTATCCAAGCATCCACCCATGGAAATCCATACATTGCTAGACACCGGGGGCAGATATTTACATCTTGCTTTGGGAATAAATCTTGATCTAAATCTTCCAACTTATGTGGTGATCCAAATGGAAAATGTGAAATCAAATTTGTCAAAACACTTGTGAGAAAAAAATCCAAATCATTAGCTCGTGGCACATTTTGATGAGAAAACATTCCTTATCAAGCTTTATCTTTCATCGAACATCAATCTAAACAATGAATATCAAATGCATCTAATTTTCATTTCAACATCACATCAAATCATTCAAACAAACTTTGTTCCAAACCGAGCTTCACAATCTTGATTAATCAAATCCAATCAATCCATCATCATCTCAAGATATCCTTCCCAATCCTCATGTTACTTAACATTATCCTTGCATTGTTGTCTAACCTCAAGAATGTTATCATCATCAATCCATCAATCAGATCAATCAACCCTAGCTTGGTTTTTAACAAAATCCCAATATAAATCACTAATATTGTCACACATATCCATATCCAAATCATCAAAATCATGTAAAAATCCAAAAAAAACATTCAAGTCATACCAAAATCCCAAAACAAGTTAATTTTTTTAAAAAAGTCAAAAACATCATTACCGAACTACATCGTCTCTGAGCTCAAACATAGGCAAGGCCATCATTGATGAGCCCCCAAGACACAAAATCCAAAAACATTCATAAATCTCAAAAAACCCAAAAACATTTGAAAAATTGAAAGTCAAAACATTTAAATAACCCCAAAATCAAAATAACCTCATAACATTCCAAAAAAGTCAAAAACATTGAAATATTCTGAAAAAATTCAAAACCATCCATCCCATTTTTCTTTCAATCACAATAAACCTCCATCCAAAATAAATCAATCATAACCTTCATCCTTTGTTAAAACAAATAGAAACAACCACAACAATTAGCAAAAGCAAACTTCAAATGCAAAATCAAACTCTTGATCTCATTTTAGCAAACATGTCAATCAAGCCTTCTATCAATGGCCTTTCAAACAACCTATCAAATTTCCACCATCCACTAACATGTCCTAGGATGCATCATTCCTACAATTGGAATTATCTTTGGCAATCACTTTGGATACTTATCCTAAACAAAACACATCCCTTTGGCTAGAGGTATGAAGAACATTAGCTTGTTTGTTTACTTGATATTTTCTTGTGATTTATCTTATTGTTCCCATTCCAATGACCTCTCGATGATGTCTATCAAAATTATTTAGAGAGAAAGGATTGGGGAATTGATCATTATCTTTCATTTGTTGTGATTGTTGGGTTTTCTTGTAATATAACCTTGGAAAATACTTTCTTTGTTAGGTGTGTATGGAAGGTGTTTTGGATAGCTTGTAGACTATTAAATTGAGAGGTTATTCCTTTCCATTTCTTGGTCCAAGATGTTTGAAACTTCTAAAGTACATCCTAGAAAGGTTTCTATATGTCAGGTGTGAAAAAGGATACTCCTATCTATTTGTTGAGTCAAAGTCCATCACACTAGATACAACACCATCTTGGTTGTCTATACCTTGATGCATTGCATCTATGTGCTTTATCAAACTTAAGGAACAGTGTGCCATTCATGTCCCAATCCCTAGATAAGCAAAACATCATCACTCATCATCATATCTAATAAAGTCTCAACAACTCATGGACTTGGTTGGACTTGTTCATCTTCTCAGAATCAAGGGTTGATCCCTCTTATTCTTCTTATTATTCTATCTTTACTAACATCTCTATCCAAGTATCAAATTTGTGTGATATATCAAAATATACACGAGGCTACCCATGGCCGATGATTGTCTATACATCATCGAATCTTTCTACATCTGACATCAGAGCTTTCTAATCCTCTGAGTTGAATCAATCTTAAATCTTTATCGCAAGCTCGACCCAAAAAATTGAAATTTTCACCCAATATATTAAGGGGAAAATGTAGCAACGTAATTCCTTCCACTAGGGCAACAGTGGATTAAGGGGAAAATGTAGCAACGTAATTCCTTCCACTAGGGCAATAGTGGAACATCCAAAAAAAATCAGATTTTTTTTGAATTTTTATCATGTTAGTGTCAATTTTTGAAACAATGCAGCAAATGCATCACTTCAAAGTGGGGGGAAATGTACACTTAAATAGTCCTGATTGATATTATGCATTTAATTCTGATTAATTAACATCACTTCCTCCTAAATCACTTCTACACTAACCAATTACTTAAATAATATTTATTATTTAGTAAATTCATCAACTTCTACTATTAATCAAATAATTAACTTTATCAGATTTTTTTTCAATAAAAGTGGCATAGCCACTAAAAATATTATTAATGATTTAAAATTGTTTACATTCACTGAGTAAGAATCCAAAAAGGATTCAAAGGAACTAACACCACATATAGAGGAGATACAAAAAAATTCTATAGAACAATACTGAGTAAGAATCTAAAAAGGATTTGAAGCTACTAAAGCTACATACAGAGGAGAGACAAAAAAAAAATTGCAGAACAAAGGAGGCATGCAAGCCCAATAAAAAAGAACTAGAGAAGAAGCTAAATACAAAAAGTTATTAGATACCAAGTTTAACAACAACCCATGCCATGAAGGAAAATTCCAAGGAATCCGAGAATGGAACATTGCCAAATAAGCCGAGATCTAAGAGCATGAAGGAAATTGCTAAGGAAGTCGAGAAAGGATAACTACCTAAGAAGTTGAGAACGGAGGCCTACAAACACCATAGAACTTGCAAAAACAAGGAGTGTGAAATAGAAAAGCCAACAAACCAAGTGGAGTGTTGTGGAGCCAAGCAAAAAAGGTGAAGGACTAGAATAGAAAATGTCCAAGGCCAAGAAGCAACAACATGCAAGACTGTAAGAAGAAACCTGAACTGACAAAAAATTCAAGAAGTGCTCTTCTCGGAGGAGGCTAAATCTATAGGTGGTAGAAAGAATGGTTCATCATGAGGATCCATGAGAGCATGTGTTATGAGGATACATGCAACATCATACAGTTCTTAAATTGAATCACATAAGTAATTACCATATTGTTCCCTGAGCCTAAGAAGGTGATAAGTGAAATTACGTGAGTAATCATTTAATAATCTATTTGACATTGAGCATAGTAAAAAAGAAAACCATCTATCAGAGATTAAATGCTTCCTGCAAAAGATACCTCCCACTGCATTTGATCCATGAAGGATATCGTAGCTCTCTAACACATGATGCAAAGAGGATAACATATAAATATGTAGGAGTAGGTAAGTGCCAGCTAGAAATTTGACCATCTCTACACACCAAAGGACATCCATAAGGTTGGAGACAAAGCGCGAGGCCACCTTATGTGGAAGTGTAGTAACATGAAGATCCAACCAGTCATAGCCAAGAACCAATTTAATCGCATCATGAACCTATTTGCATTCTACCACAAACGTTCTTCTCAAATTCTCCAATGCAAATTGTGAGAACTCTCTTACTTCATGCATCTTTGGTGGGATGAAAACCCTAAAGATATTATCCATAAGCACACTAGGGATGAAGAAATGCAACCAGAAAGAAGAATAAGAAAAATGCACCAAAATCCCATAATAAAAAGAAGAGGCTTAGCTTCCTGAACACAATTTTTGAGGCCACACGTGATCTCACCATTAATCAATGTACCCAATAGTAGAAAAATTTTAATCCTTAGCAAAGCCTTGTACACAAAAATTTCATTCACGGTGCCAAGTGCCACTGCTTGACACAAGCATTGGAAGTAACAATCATTTTAGATCATAAGAACTGTGCCAAAGGATTATTGACAACTTTAGATGTAAATAATTAACTTTATCAGATTAATTTATCCTCTTTTCACTAATTTTCATCACATTTAATTAAATAAATAAATTTATTTAATTTAAGTCCCAATGTCCTCTCATTTGAT
Source organism: Sequoia sempervirens (assembly GCA_007258455.2). Taxonomy (NCBI): domain Eukaryota; kingdom Viridiplantae; phylum Streptophyta; class Pinopsida; order Cupressales; family Cupressaceae; genus Sequoia; species Sequoia sempervirens. The sequence continues at coordinate 176,975,876 of VDFB02379711.1, read as the reverse complement.
TAAATAAATATAATTATTTAAAACAAATGTCACAATCCCCTAATCCACTCAAGTTGGTTAATTCTAAGTAATTAACTTTAATTAACATCCTAATCTTCATTACTCATTTCTCTAGCTTTTGACTCTACCTTGGTTGAGTAAACCCATGGTCAACTAGCCAAGTTGCACATGAAAATAATTTCTTCTAATTAACTAATTAGCCTATTTTCCTCTCAAAGGAATATTCTTTGGAATATTCCCTCAACTTGAATTTCCCTCCAAAGGATTTAAATAGCCTCTTACAAAGGTCTTTAATGCTCTTACAAGAGCCACCTTTTCCTTAAATGGCCTCTTACATGCCATATTGTCCCTCTTACATCTGAACCATTTTCATTCAATTCTCTCTTACATCCCTCTTACACAAGCTACCTAAGCCTTAACTCCTCTTACACATCCCTCTTCCCAAAATGTGCTCACACATGTGTGAGCACATATCCCTATTGCTTCTCTTAGCCCTGTGACACTTGTCACTTGGCTATTGAATCTCATTTAGTCTCACATTTCCCAATTTCACCCCTTCTTCCAACCCTTGAGTCTTATAAATAGAGGGTTTTTCTATGAAGAATAGATCCATCATCTCATGCAAAGTCAATATGCTCATTTCATCCATCAATCATCTAATTTCTATCACTATCTTTGAGGGAAATTGACATTTATCACATCCATTTGATCCACAATCTCATGTAATCTTACTATAGGCATATTCACTCATAGTAATCACTCATTTTCATGTCGTTTTAGCTTGGTTACTATACTTTTGCATCATTTTCATCATCTACACATCAAAAGGATCTTGGATTTTATCAAGAGGATTGGGAAAGGGCCACTTTCCACATCAAAGTGACACCAATCCCCCTATGGGATGGAGGTTTGATCTATTTATTTTGTTAGCATGCTTTCATTTTCTTTCTTTGTGCTTTTGCTTCATGTTTTCATCTTTGTTTAATGAAGAATCTCATTAGGAATGATGTTT
>VDFB02379711.1:176948275-176974764 GCA_007258455.2 Sequoia sempervirens | reverse complement strand
CAATGCATGAGAGGATGATTAATTAAATAATTAATTAGTTGTTGGAGGAGCATGGAAGATAAGATTTAATTAATAAATAAAAGATTATTTATTAATGGATAATGTTGAGAGGAAAAAAGAGGAATTAAATAATTAAAGATAACTATTTAATTTAGAAGTTGAAAGAGGATTAAATAATATTTAATATTATTTAATTTATGCATGATGGGAAATAGATAAATAAATAAATAAAGATAATTATTTAATTTAGAAGGGGGATTGATTTTTTAATTAAATAATTAATTGATAACTATTTAATTAAAGTAGAAGAGTAAGTTAAGTTAGCGACATAATTAAATAAATAAGATTTGTTTATTTAATCAAGAAGAATAAATAATTAAAGATATAATTTGAAATGAATCAATTAACTAACATAAATTCATTTACTTAATAGTGGAAATATGATTTTAAACAATAATTAAATAATTAAACACTATTTAATCATTAGGGAAAGATGAATATAAGTGTTAAAATGCTAGTTCGCGGGCTAGGACAATTTTAGGTATCTATAGTATGCAAGATAATACCCCTCCATTTGTATAAAAGAATTTTTTTGAAGAGGATGTTGGAGAAATGTGAAAGGAGGATACACAAATAGAAAACATCACACCCCCTTCAAAAATAAAGAAAAATGTAAAAGAAGAGGTTGTATAAGACAAAGAGGTTGTATAAGACAACCCAAAGATATATGAGGCACATAATATAGAAAATTTGCCTCCTCCAGATAACAATGATCAATCAATTGAAGATGAAAAGAAAATTGAGAATGTATCTAGTACTGCTGATAAGGAGAAGAAAGATGAAAAAGAAGAAGATAGCATTGCTAACAAGGAAAAATTTGAGGAAAATACAGTTGAAGAAAATATGTTGATAGTTGAAGAATCTTTTAGAACCTCAAGAGATTCCTTCAAGGCTTATTGAGCATGCAACTTTTGTTCCAATCGGTTGTGTCTTTATAGTTGTTACAAATTCCAATGCAACGAGGTCAAGTAGATATGGACAAGATGTTCCCCTTGCATAAGCTACAACTAGGTGATGCATTTCATGCCTCCGCAAAAAAGGAGAAGGAAGTAAGAAAAGTTAATAGATGAAGTAGTGAAGGTACTACAAGAGATTCTCCCGATGCCAATATTGATAATTTTTTATCCAATATGCATAGCTTGAAACTATTACTTGATTCTTTCAAAGAGTATTCTAGTGGTCTTGAAGACAAATTGGAGAAGGAAGTAAGCAAGAAAGTGGATGATAAAAGGTTGACAAATATAATAGATAAATGTTCTACTCCATATGGAAAAATGCAAAGCAACCTTAATTATGTACATAATTTTGTTGAAGAGGCCAAGGATTTATTTCATTTTTTCTTGAAGTGGCCCATTTCCACCAAAAAAATAAAGGTTGAAATGGATTCCATTGAAGTGCAGATTGACAAGGAATCTAGTGTCTATGACACCATAAAATATGCAAATGGAATCACAATGCTAGCAATTAAAAATTTGCATGAACAGTTCTTCCAACTATAGGAACAAAAAGAAAAGATCATAGTGTAGTTTAGGCATCTTAGAGACATAGTGAACATTAAGTTCATACCCATATCCAATGCTCTGAATAATGCAGAGAATGTAATGAAGTTGAATCCAACACCTTATACTCTAGATGAAGGAGAAGAACTTCTCATGGAGTTTGAGACATAGAGTTGCATGTTTGGCTTAGCCAAGAGAGATTGGGAAGAAGGTAAAAATAATTGGTAGGCACACCTTGCAAAATTATAGGTGTCATACACAAGTGTTTCATCCTCTTCTACTAGATTTGTGTATATACTTTTATTTTTATGCATTTCAAGTTTTATTGTATATATGTGGAAGATAGTGGATAGTATACAAATGCAAATTTTTATTAGTTTTGATGGATAGCATTGTTAGGGGGATTTGGTTAGACTTTTTACTCTCATGCATAAATGTATATATCAGTTAAGGGAGTATGTGAGTAAGTCAAAAAAATAATGTATGCATGAAAAGGGGAGAAAAGAATAGGAAATATGTGTGCACCCTTTTCCATTGATGTCAAAGGGAGAGAGTAGTTTAGAGAAGACTTGGAGAATATTTGATGCATGTTGCCATCAATGACAAAAGGGGATATTGTTGGAAGTTTGAGGAGATTGTCATTGATATTGTTCATATGTTTGTTGGAAAAATGAGCATGAGCATATACAGTGTTGTCATGGATGTCAACATTGACGTTTGATGTCTACATTGAGGTAGAGTTGGTTGTTGAAGAATGAGTGAGTATGGATATGATAATTGAACATAGAGATGCAGTTGTTTCGCTCTGATGTAAAACAAATATGTTGAATATTTGACTAAGTCTAGAAGATAATTTTTAGTGTATAGAGCATCAATTTTTTAGTCTTCATAGGTCCATCTTGAAGTATTTGGGTATGTGGTTCTAAGGATATTTTGTATATGTTTGAGTATCTTAAATACAAAGTTTCATGTCTTGATGGCCTTTGGTGCAAAAGTTATGGTTGACAGAATATCAAGTTTGCTAGTGAGAGTATAATTCAAAACAGAGTGTATGTTTGGAATGGTCTCCATTCTACCATGAAAGAATATCTAGTTATGTAGATTTTTGGGATTTTTTATAGGTATCGAAAGGATTTTTATTCCAAGTGGCATGTGTTTTGGAGGTTTGCATGTCAAATTATGGATAATTAGTTAGTGTATTTTGGTGTTGAGTCTATTGACTCACCTATAGTGTCGACCTAATAAGTTTGGGGTCTTGCAAAATTAAAATAAGTGTTTATCAGTTATTTGGGAGCTATTATAGGTCCATTCTGACCTATTTGGATATGTTATAGGTTTTGGATTGTGCCATGAATCATGTTTTGGGCCAACAAGTTATCTTATTCACAGTTATGTTATTCACAATACATCTATTTAGGTCGACCTAATTGATGTTGTAGGTGTTTACAAATGTAATGTGATGTAAGAGTATTTAGGTACACGAACAATCCTGCATGAAATTTTTTTTTAACTTAATTGCTTGAGGTTTGTTTTGATTTTTTAGTTGCAGACACAAATTAATGATATTCTCAACACCTCCCTAGCATAATTGAATTTGGTGATGGTTGTGGAAAAAAATCAATTGTTAAGTTGATACATGTTTTATTGCTTGTAAATTTTTGCAAAGTGTTAATTTTCCAAAAAGGAAAGTCCCATGCCCAACCTGTGAGTGGGCATTTAATGTGAATTGTAACTCAATTTGAAAAATTTAAATTTACATTTTTGTAAAAAATGGGAATGCAGCATGTTGGGGGAAGTAGTGTGAGTGGATTGTAAGGTGCGAGGACAATTTTTAAATGATCATTGAATGCATATTCCAAGAAGAGAAAACCCATGACAAGAAAGGAGTCATGAGAATTCAAAAGGTTTGATTGGGAGAGGAGATGGTCTAAAGTCATAACTAGGAAAACCATTCTTGGTAAAACATGCATAACATTTTCATTTCTAAATGACCTCAAAAAATTCAAAATGTTCTAGAAAGATGGGAAGGGGGAACAAAAACCCAAAAATTGTTTGATGAAATTTGTTCTAATGAAATAATAGTGGTATGAAGAATGTGATGGGTTTATCTTTTTTTATTGCAATATGAATAAAGTTGATGTTTTTTGTTAGCTTTGAAATTCAATAAAGAACACAAGTTTGTTGTTTATGTCATGGATTGTGAGTTAGTTTGTGAGAAAAGAGTTTCTACATATGATGTTTTGAGTAATTTTTTGTGAGTTGTGGGTTTCAACATGCATTTGGGAGTCCCACTTACATTAGATGGTATCAAAGCTAGAAGATCTGGAGAGTGTAGAGTATGCACCAGGACCTACAGGTGAAGAGTGGTGAAGAGTGAAGTAGTGAAGTCATGAAAGAAGTTGTAAGAGAACTTGTGTGTTGCAGGTGTGAAAGAGGGCCTATGATTTCTATCCTCCAGTAGAGATAAAGCTAGGTAGAAGGTGTAGAGTTCCTCCACTGAGAGAGGGTGGGTAGAGGAAGCATCTTCTAGAGTATTTGTTGAGTAGAGGATAGTTTTGTGAGTGAGAAATTTTTGCAAGGAGTACTTGTAATTGTAGAGGGACTTGTGAGTCTTTAAAAATGTCTTTAAAGAAGAAGACAAGATGGGTCATTAAAAGACCTGTGAGAATATTAATTTGGGAAGAGTATTGGGAAAAAGTGAGAGAAAAGAAGCTCTTTCTAGAGTTCAAAAAGATAGAAGTGAGATTGGATTCCCTTGAGGAAAGCCTGGGAATGAAGAAGCAAGCTACAGTTGAGGAAGATTAAAAAATAGATGAAGTTGAGTTTCATTGTTTGTTTCATAAAAAAATTGTAAGTAATGATTTATGTTTAGGGGATGAAGAAGAAAAGGAAGTTGAAATAGAGGAAAACAAAGAGAAGAAAGAGGAAAATCAGAGGTTTGGAAAAAAGGACAATGAAAAGAATAGTGTAGAAGTGCAATGTTGCAGCTCTATGATGGAAAGAGAATGGAAAGAAATTCATGTGGGAACAACCCACACAAATGCAAATGAAAGAAAGCAAGGAAAGAAGAAATCCACAAGGAAAGAATGGAGAAAGAAAGAGCTAGAATCAGATGTGCACCTTCTTGAGGATTTAAAAGAAAAGAAATATGAAATTGAATGTATACAGAAAAATATTGTAGTAGAAAATGAAGAAGAAAATGAATTATTAATGCAAAATGTGGAAATTGAAAAGGAGTGGCTTGTATTAACAAGAAGTAAAAAGAAAGTTGCAACAAACATTGAGGTAAAATTTAAACTTTCATAATTATTTTTTGATAAAGAAGAGGTTGTTTAACATGAAAATGAGATTGGTGCACTATTAGGGAAAGAGGAGAAAATTAAGATATTTGATGATTTTTCAAAATTTGTTGAAGTTGATGTTCATGTTGATTTATATTTTGATGAATTGGTGAAAGAAAGTGAAATGGAGAAGATGGTTAGGGGCATAAATAATAGGTTACAAACTGAAAAACAACAAGGTATGATAAATTTTATTGACATGGAAGAATGGGAGAATGAAGGAAGACAAGGTAAGAAATAAGTGCAAATGGAATTCTTTGATTTCTATGAATTTGTTAATGCTAATTTCTAAGAAGATGTTCATAATGAAGAAGTAGGGTGGAAGAATCTTGGTATAGTGAAATAAATTTCATGAGGGGAATAAAGAGAGGAATGATGAAGGAAGGGGGAGATAGGAAGCTTTAGAGCATGGTAAAGAAAAAGAAACAAGTAGATAAGGAGGAAATATGGTTGAAGAACAAGCACCGAATTTTTAAATGTTCATGAGCTCATGGAATATTTCTTCTTACACCTGGGTGTTTGATGTAGGAGCATCTAGATACATGAACAATCCTTCATGATTAAAAATATTTTAACATTATTTCTTGAGTTTTGTTTTGAGTTTTTGGTTGTAGGCACAAATGAATGACATTCTCAACTCCTCTAGTATAATTGAATTTGGTGATGGTTGTGGAAAAAATCAACTATTAATTTGATACATGCTTTATTGTTTTTAAATTTTTTGCAAAGTGTTAATTTTCCAAAAAGGAAAATCCCATTCCCTAGATTGTGAATGGACTTTTAATGGGAATTATAACTCCATTTAAAAAATAACAATTTTTGCTTTTTGTAAAAATGGGAATGAAGGGTGTTGGGGGAAGTGGTGTGAGTGGATTGTTAGGTGGGAAGAAAATATTTAAATTGTCATTCAATGCATATGCCAAGAAGAGAAAATCCATGCCAAGAAAGGATTCATGGGCATTCAAAATGTTTAACTAAGAGAGGAGATGGTTTGAAGTCATAACTAGGAAAACTAGTCTCAACAAAACATGCATAACTTTTTCATTTCTAAATGAAATCAAAAAATTCAAAATGTTTTGGAAAGGTGAGAAGGAGGAGCCAACAGATCCAGAAACCATTTGATGAAATTTATTCTAATGAAATAGTCGTGGTATGAAGAATGTGACGGGTTTATCTTCTTTTGCTGTAATGTGAATAAATCTAATGTTGTTTGTTTGTTTTGGAAATCAATAAAGAAAATGAGTTTTTTTGTTGTTTATTTGATGGATTGTGAGTTATTTTCTTAGAAAAGAGTTTTTGTATATGATGTTTTGAGTAATTATTTGTGAGTTGTAGTTTTTGACATGCATTTGGCAGTCTCACTTGCATCATAATGGGTATAAATGCAAGATCATTTTGATTTTGTAGTATGATAGAGTTGTTGTGAATGTAAATTTTCAATACAAGTGTGTGAATGTAATGTGAATGTAAATTAGAGTAGAGTGTGGTAGCAGAGAAGTATGAAGTGTGTTGATTCAGTGTTTTGAGCTTTAGTGGAACTATATCTCCTACATATTTTAGATGCATTATTAGCAATTCAAATCTTGGCAGTGAGCAACCCCTCTTTTCTATTTATCTTATTCTCTAGATAGCGAGTCCTTCAAAAAGTGAGTCCAAAAGGCAGTGAGCCATTCTATAATATGTTATGATCAATTATAATATACTGTGAGCTAATCCTCATTGTGTTTTTTCCATCTTTGGGTTTTCCATGTAATATTTGGTGTTCATGTGCTATGTTCTTTGATGATTTATTTCATGGCTTATTTCCTTACTATAATTTAATTATGATTTGTGGAATGAATTTTTAAATGTTTAAATGGTTTCAAAGAATACCAATTCACCCCCCTCTTAGTATTCTAGGTTTAAAACACATTTGTTGTATGTGGAGATAAAAAAACCAAAATGGGGTTTGACTTAGACAAGAACCTGTACAATACAACCTTCCCCCCTTTTTTCATGTTTTCAGGTCAGATCTAAAGATTCTATCAACAAATATATACAAGAAAACATAGTTCAGATATGTACCTTACAACACAAAATTTTGCAAATCTAGAATCTTATATCTCATTTAAGGGTACCCATGCCCTTGAAAAAAAAAATTATGCTTCATTTTTTTATGAAAAGTGCACAAATATCTACCTTTTATAGATATTGGTTTGTTTTGTTGATTTCCATTTTTGTTTATGTGATAAATTACATTTTTAGATCTAGGTTTTAGATCAAATAGGCTTACTAAAACACACATAAAACTTATCATCTTTACAACTCAAGAGAAAAAAAACCTAAGAGATTGTATCTCCCTTGTGACAACAAGCCAATCATCAAACCCTAGTTATTTTGTATTCAAATATGGATTCAAAGCAAAAATAAGTTAATCCTAGTTAATATAACTAGATCTAGGATCACTTTTCCTACTCTATAGTTATGTAAAGGGTTAAAATAATAAACGTAGTGAATTAAAACTTGGTGTGAAGGAGGGGAAGCCCTAGTGGATATTTAAGTTTCCAAAGAATATAAGATAAAGAAAGGAAATTTAAATAAATGGTTGTGTCTAACATGTAAAAATAAAGGTAAATGGCAGCAATGAATAGTAGAGAATCTACCTTCAATATGAAATGCTCATTAGGTACCAACTAATTTCACTCTGCAATTAGGGAAGAGAATCCAATTAAACCCATTTTATAATTTTTCTAATGATTCACCATTGTCAATAAATTCATCTAAGAACTCCATGTTCTTACTCTAACTAATTCTAGGTACCTTTCTCCATTAGCAACTAACCTTGATGGCCTTTCTAATCATAACTTCAAATACTATGAATTTAATGTTATCCCGACCAATTATTCTTCTTTCAATGACCACACAAAATTATTTTTCAGAACCTTATCATTTTCATTCATAACATAGAAGGGGCTATGCCACCCTATAGTAAAATATCTCATATATCAATATTAATTTAAATTTTGGTGTAGTATGATGGTCCAATTAATAAAAAATTAGCTCCCATGGTATTCTCTAACAAAAATCAACAATTCCTTAGCAAATAAAAGGGAAAAAAAAGAGGTTTGGATAAGGCACAATAATCCTAATTGAATCCTAAAATTATTATACATGCAACTCAAACAATTGTCATAAAATTAGAGGAGTTATGTATCATCAATTTCAAGTAGATTTTCATGGAAATACTAAATTTTCTTCATGTGAATATGAGGGCTTGGTGGATTGAAAGTATAAAATGTGAACATGGTGGGAAAAGGTCTCATGGATATAGAATCAAATGTTATCCAAAGACTATGATAACTTAGTCTTAGAAAATTATGAATCCTACAAAGACTATAATTATAAACAATTTATCTTGAGGCACATCATAACATATAAATTAATCATTAACCATATTTGCATTTGGAGGGGGGAATCCAATTTGGAATACCTTTTCACTATTGATTAGAGAGAAAACATACTAAGGGAGTTGGGGGATACTTTTCAACAACTCCATTGCATCATGAAAGGGCCACCATTAGTTTAGTCATCTACCATATTTTAACCTTCTTAGTAAATAACATTGATAGTATAAATTTTCACAATTTTCAAAAGGATATGGATTTATAGTATGTAATCCCTTATTTTTGAAGCTAGGGTAACTTCACCTTTTATAAGGTTTATGATAGTTTATGAATCCCCTTCTACTTATAGATATTAAATGCATTTGGATATAACCCTTTATATCCTTCACTAAGTAGCAATGGCCTTAACTTCAATATTGGTTTTAGTACCTAGGTATCCTTCATAAATTTTAGTGATATTACCTTCTTCATTTATCATGATTCCACCCACTCTAGCTAGGGTCGTGTTCCCTTTTTATCACCCATTGAATTTAGTCCATCCAATAGGGGTTTTTTAATCTTATGTGTGTTCTAAGAAATAAAAGTTGGTTTTTTTTATTTAGTAACATTCCAAAGCTTACAAATTCTATGTTTCTAGTTGGATGGAGGAATATTATAATTCTTGACTTTAACTATATTCACATTCTCTTTAATAGAGTTAAAAATAGAGATAATTTTTTTTATTGACCCTTTAAGTATCCCTACAAAATATATTATTTATTTCTTTCCATAATCCCCAAGTCACATGGGGAGAAACTTACCTTGATATTTCCTTTAGAATGAGGTTCAAGAAATGATATTTATCATTATAGAAGTTAATAATTATGTTAAGGTCGCCAAGAGTTACCTAATGAATCTCAATTTTAGAAAATATAGCTTCCCATATAACACTAGAGTATCTACAATGAAGAACCATGTGGTTGAAATGTTCCTTTTGGGAGTAGCATAACACACACCTATTGGGAAAATGGAAACCTCTTTTAAGATGGTTATCTAGGGTGAAGACCTTGTTATGGAAAATAACCAACCAAAATAATAATTTATTGAATTAAATTATGGTTCCATATGTCTTATTTTGATTCAAACCTTTTTGAGTTAATGTTGAGTATCTTGAGGCAACATAGTAGCACCCCTTCAAATTGAGAGGCCAGATCAATTCATCATCACTAACTAAAGAAGAGAGGTTGGAGGAGTTTAGATAGATTTCAAACTCAAAAATGGCACCAAAGAGGTTGATGTCTTCATTAAATAAGTATTTTAGTGGTTTCCACATCCTTTGATTGTCCTCATTGACCATATATCCATCAAGTGTTTTACTAAATAGTTCAATCATAGGTTGCCTTAACTGGGACAATTTATGATGCAAGCAAGCGGGCCTCCATATATCTAATTATCTTTCCAAAAGAACATCTCATTACAATTTCCTAATTTCCATCTTAGGCGTTTATATAATATTCCTCTTAATTTTTTAAATTGTTCCAAATTATTGAAGCCTTTGGCACATTCTAAAAGTTAAAATTGAGAGTGATTTCTCTATTATGGAAGTATTTAGCCTTCATAATAGAGGTTTGATCCTTGCTATCCTTGGCCAAAATTGTTCAAAATTTAGAAAGAAGATATTTGTTGAATTTTTAAATATTCCTTAGACTCAATCCCCTATTATCCTTATTTTTACAAGTAGTCTCCCAAATAACCAAGGAAAACCTCTTCTCTTCTTATATTCCCATCTATAAAAACTTAGTTTATATTTTTTCTATTTTCCTAGCCATAGATTTTATAATTTTGAATAATGACCTATAATCAATTGGAATAGTTTGTAAAGAATCATTTATCAATTGGAAATTACTAGTTTAGCTTAGCAACTTACCCTTTTAGCGAATTATTTTTCTATGAATCTAATACACATTGTAATTATTGAAGTTATGGGTGATTTTTTCATAGTGAGGGATAGTCCCCATTAAGTGATAGGACAATCAATGCTAGTATACCCTAAAATTCTAACATTTTTTCTTGTAAAGTGATCCAAGTATTGAATAAGTATAACTTACTTTGTCATGGCTAATCTGTTGACCAAATGTGGTGAATACTTTTCCAATATAACCTTTCAACCATGTGCTTCAACAATAAATAGGGCACTAAAGATGGTATTATACAAAAATTATGTTTTGGAGGAAAAGCTTAAGGATAAGAAAGGATACCTAACATCAATAAGTGCAAGAGAAAAAATGAGTTTAGAAATGTTCCTATATTTTCAACATCCATAGTGAAAAAGAGAAAAATGGAGTCTCAAACCTCTTCCAATACCAAAGAATCCTTTGGGGTTCCATTAATGATGAAAATGAACATAAGAGCAAAGACACTCTCCTAGATAAGTTAAATCATTTACCCTTAAATCCAAACTTTCTTAAGATAGAAAAGAGAAAGTCCCAAGAGACTCTTTCATAGGATTTAGAGATGTTTAGCTTTAGACCCATACCTTCATTCTTTCCTTTCTCCATATAATATAGTACTTCATGGGTAGTGAGGACCCCATCAAGAATTTTTCACATCAAAAAAAATATTTTTTGATTCAAAGAGATAAGTTTGTGAAGAAAAGGCTAAATGCAGATAACTAAAATCTTAAAGAAGACCTTATAAATAATATTATAAAGAACAATAGGCCTAAAATTTATCTTAGAGTTGTGAAAGATAATATGCACCAAGCTAAACAAAGAAAACACAAACAAGGTTAGTCATTCAAATTAGCAAAAACATCATTCCTAATGAGATTCTTCATTAAACAAAGATGAAAACATGAAGCAAAAGCACAAAGAAAGAAAATGAAAGCATGCTAACAAAATAAATAGATCAAACCTCCATCCCATAGGGGGATTGGTGTCACTTTGATGTGGAAAGTGGCCCTTTCCCAATCCTCTTGATAAAATCCAAGATCCTTTTGATGTGTAGATGATGAAAATGATGCAAAAGTATAGTAACCAAGCTAAAACGACATGAAAATGAGTGATTACTATGAGTGAATATGCCTATAGTAAGATTACATGAGATTGTGGATCAAATGGATGTGATAAATGTCAATTTCCCTCAAAGATAGTGATAGAAATTAGATGATTGATGGATGAAATGAGCATATTGACTTTGCATGAGATGATGGATCTATTCTTCATAGAAAAACCCTCTATTTATAAGACTCAAGGGTTGGAAGAAGGGGTGAAATTGGGAAATGTGAGACTAAATGAGATTCAATAGCCAAGTGACAAGTGTCACAGGGCTAAGAGAAGCAATAGGGATATGTGCTCACACATGTGTGAGCACATTTTGGGAAGAGGGATGTGTAAGAGGAGTTAAGGCTTAGGTAGCTTGTGTAAGAGGGATGTAAGAGAGAATTGAATGAAAATGGTTCAGATGTAAGAGGGACAATATGGCATGTAAGAGGCCATTTAAGGAAAAGGTGGCTCTTGTAAGAGCATTAAAGACCTTTGTAAGAGGCTATTTAAATCCTTTGGAGGGAAATTCAAGTTGAGGGAATATTCCAAAGAATATTCCTTTGAGAGGAAAATAGGCTAATTAGTTAATTAGAAGAAATTATTTTCATGTGCAACTTGGCTAGTTGACCATGGGTTTACTCAACCAAGGTAGAGTCAAAAGCTAGAGAAATGAGTAATGAAGATTAGGATGTTAATTAAAGTTAATTACTTAGAATTAACCAACTTGAGTGGATTAGGGGATTGTGACATTTGTTTTAAATAATTATATTTATTTAATCAAATGAGAGGACATTGGGACTTAAATTAAATAAATTTATTTATTTAATTAAATGTGATGAAAATTAGTGAAAAGAGGATAAATTAATCTGATAAAGTTAATTATTTACATCTAAAGTTGTCAATAATCCTTTGGCACAGTTCTTATGATCTAAAATGATTGTTACTTCCAATGCTTGTGTCAAGCAGTGGCACTTGGCACCGTGAATGAAATTTTTGTGTACAAGGCTTTGCTAAGGATTAAAATTTTTCTACTATTGGGTACATTGATTAATGGTGAGATCACGTGTGGCCTCAAAAATTGTGTTCAGGAAGCTAAGCCTCTTCTTTTTATTATGGGATTTTGGTGCATTTTTCTTATTCTTCTTTCTGGTTGCATTTCTTCATCCCTAGTGTGCTTATGGATAATATCTTTAGGGTTTTCATCCCACCAAAGATGCATGAAGTAAGAGAGTTCTCACAATTTGCATTGGAGAATTTGAGAAGAACGTTTGTGGTAGAATGCAAATAGGTTCATGATGCGATTAAATTGGTTCTTGGCTATGACTGGTTGGATCTTCATGTTACTACACTTCCACATAAGGTGGCCTCGCGCTTTGTCTCCAACCTTATGGATGTCCTTTGGTGTGTAGAGATGGTCAAATTTCTAGCTGGCACTTACCTACTCCTACATATTTATATGTTATCCTCTTTGCATCATGTGTTAGAGAGCTACGATATCCTTCATGGATCAAATGCAGTGGGAGGTATCTTTTGCAGGAAGCATTTAATCTCTGATAGATGGTTTTCTTTTTTACTATGCTCAATGTCAAATAGATTATTAAATGATTACTCACGTAATTTCACTTATCACCTTCTTAGGCTCAGGGAACAATATGGTAATTACTTATGTGATTCAATTTAAGAACTGTATGATGTTGCATGTATCCTCATAACACATGCTCTCATGGATCCTCATGATGAACCATTCTTTCTACCACCTATAGATTTAGCCTCCTCCGAGAAGAGCACTTCTTGAATTTTTTGTCAGTTCAGGTTTCTTCTTACAGTCTTGCATGTTGTTGCTTCTTGGCCTTGGACATTTTCTATTCTAGTCCTTCACCTTTTTTGCTTGGCTCCACAACACTCCACTTGGTTTGTTGGCTTTTCTATTTCACACTCCTTGTTTTTGCAAGTTCTATGGTGTTTGTAGGCCTCCGTTCTCAACTTCTTAGGTAGTTATCCTTTCTCGACTTCCTTAGCAATTTCCTTCATGCTCTTAGATCTCGGCTTATTTGGCAATGTTCCATTCTCGGATTCCTTGGAATTTTCCTTCATGGCATGGGTTGTTGTTAAACTTGGTATCTAATAACTTTTTGTATTTAGCTTCTTCTCTAGTTCTTTTTTATTGGGCTTGCATGCCTCCTTTGTTCTGCAATTTTTTTTTTGTCTCTCCTCTGTATGTAGCTTTAGTAGCTTCAAATCCTTTTTAGATTCTTACTCAGTATTGTTCTATAGAATTTTTTTGTATCTCCTCTATATGTGGTGTTAGTTCCTTTGAATCCTTTTTGGATTCTTACTCAGTGAATGTAAACAATTTTAAATCATTAATAATATTTTTAGTGGCTATGCCACTTTTATTGAAAAAAAATCTGATAAAGTTAATTATTTGATTAATAGTAGAAGTTGATGAATTTACTAAATAATAAATATTATTTAAGTAATTGGTTAGTGTAGAAGTGATTTAGGAGGAAGTGATGTTAATTAATCAGAATTAAATGCATAATATCAATCAGGACTATTTAAGTGTACATTTCCCCCCACTTTGAAGTGATGCATTTGCTGCATTGTTTCAAAAATTGACACTAACATGATAAAAATTCAAAAAAAATCTGATTTTTTTTGGATGTTCCACTATTGCCCTAGTGGAAGGAATTACGTTGCTACATTTTCCCCTTAATATATTGGGTGAAAATTTCAATTTTTTGGGTCGAGCTTGCGATAAAGATTTAAGATTGATTCAACTCAGAGGATTAGAAAGCTCTGATGTCAGATGTAGAAAGATTCGATGATGTATAGACAATCATCGGCCATGGGTAGCCTCGTGTATATTTTGATATATCACACAAATTTGATACTTGGATAGAGATGTTAGTAAAGATAGAATAATAAGAAGAATAAGAGGGATCAACCCTTGATTCTGAGAAGATGAACAAGTCCAACCAAGTCCATGAGTTGTTGAGACTTTATTAGATATGATGATGAGTGATGATGTTTTGCTTATCTAGGGATTGGGACATGAATGGCACACTGTTCCTTAAGTTTGATAAAGCACATAGATGCAATGCATCAAGGTATAGACAACCAAGATGGTGTTGTATCTAGTGTGATGGACTTTGACTCAACAAATAGATAGGAGTATCCTTTTTCACACCTGACATATAGAAACCTTTCTAGGATGTACTTTAGAAGTTTCAAACATCTTGGACCAAGAAATGGAAAGGAATAACCTCTCAATTTAATAGTCTACAAGCTATCCAAAACACCTTCCATACACACCTAACAAAGAAAGTATTTTCCAAGGTTATATTACAAGAAAACCCAACAATCACAACAAATGAAAGATAATGATCAATTCCCCAATCCTTTCTCTCTAAATAATTTTGATAGACATCATCGAGAGGTCATTGGAATGGGAACAATAAGATAAATCACAAGAAAATATCAAGTAAACAAACAAGCTAATGTTCTTCATACCTCTAGCCAAAGGGATGTGTTTTGTTTAGGATAAGTATCCAAAGTGATTGCCAAAGATAATTCCAATTGTAGGAATGATGCATCCTAGGACATGTTAGTGGATGGTGGAAATTTGATAGGTTGTTTGAAAGGCCATTGATAGAAGGCTTGATTGACATGTTTGCTAAAATGAGATCAAGAGTTTGATTTTGCATTTGAAGTTTGCTTTTGCTAATTGTTGTGGTTGTTTCTATTTGTTTTAACAAAGGATGAAGGTTATGATTGATTTATTTTGGATGGAGGTTTATTGTGATTGAAAGAAAAATGGGATGGATGGTTTTGAATTTTTTCAGAATATTTCAATGTTTTTGACTTTTTTGGAATGTTATGAGGTTATTTTGATTTTGGGGTTATTTAAATGTTTTGACTTTCAATTTTTCAAATGTTTTTGGGTTTTTTGAGATTTATGAATGTTTTTGGATTTTGTGTCTTGGGGGCTCATCAATGATGGCCTTGCCTATGTTTGAGCTCAGAGACGATGTAGTTCGGTAATGATGTTTTTGACTTTTTTAAAAAAATTAACTTGTTTTGGGATTTTGGTATGACTTGAATGTTTTTTTTGGATTTTTACATGATTTTGATGATTTGGATATGGATATGTGTGACAATATTAGTGATTTATATTGGGATTTTGTTAAAAACCAAGCTAGGGTTGATTGATCTGATTGATGGATTGATGATGATAACATTCTTGAGGTTAGACAACAATGCAAGGATAATGTTAAGTAACATGAGGATTGGGAAGGATATCTTGAGATGATGATGGATTGATTGGATTTGATTAATCAAGATTGTGAAGCTCGGTTTGGAACAAAGTTTGTTTGAATGATTTGATGTGATGTTGAAATGAAAATTAGATGCATTTGATATTCATTGTTTAGATTGATGTTCGATGAAAGATAAAGCTTGATAAGGAATGTTTTCTCATCAAAATGTGCCACGAGCTAATGATTTGGATTTTTTTCTCACAAGTGTTTTGACAAATTTGATTTCACATTTTCCATTTGGATCACCACATAAGTTGGAAGATTTAGATCAAGATTTATTCCCAAAGCAAGATGTAAATATCTGCCCCCGGTGTCTAGCAATGTATGGATTTCCATGGGTGGATGCTTGGATAGATGTATGGATGGATGGATATGGATTATCTTGTGACTAGATAAGGTGTTCAAATAAAGAGTGTTCATTTGGATAATGCTTCATGGCTCAAATAATGTTGGGTAGGATAGTATTAATGATAATGCCCCATGTCAAGATGTTCACCATAAGCAAATGCAAAGTGTACATGAAAATTTTGTCAAGATCAAGATAATTTGGAAGATGGTTGTAGATATGTGAAAATGGATTAGATAAGTAGTTTATGGATGAATGGATTTATTATGGATAATATGGATGGAATGTTGGATTTATTATAGATGAGATAAGATGCTTCCACCTAAATTGGCTTATGTAGATGCTCGATTCTACACATGAGGAATGTTTGCCAAGGTTTCATCATGATACCTACCCAAAGCACCAAAGTAGTGGTTTTCATTGGAGGAAATTTTTTATCTTTACTATTTTCATGATTTTTTTTATTTTTTTGGTATTTTGTGAAATATTTTAAGCTCATGATGAATCACGTAGTGGTGCTGATGTAGATGCTTCTATCATAATGTTCCAACGATATCCTACTTGAAGAAGCCGGTTTGCTAAGATACATGCACTTTAATGAAAATTTTGAGATTCTTGATCAACTTTGTTGATATAGGAGTTAACTCTGTCTTTGTGTGCACATCATGATAGAGTACCTTCTAAATCCTTATGATGAAGGGTTATTGTCAATACATGGTCAATGTGAGAATTGGGTATCATGCATGGAGGAGTGGATGGTAGAGTCTGTTTAGGAATAGGAGATGGATTGGTTGATGGCTTGGAACTTTTGACTCTCCAAACTTGGGAAGATGAGCAATGATGGGTTGATATGGAATTGTGCATGGAATTAGGACCAACTGCTTGATACAATTTGTACATTGCTTGAGAAACCTACTTTTTCATTTGTGGATGTCTTTGACAGATACATTTCCCTTTTTTTATTTTTCCCCATAGCTTCTTTGAATGATGGAGTTTGATAGTGATGATCAATCTTTGTATTTTTTTGTATCTATGTGTATATTATTTTTCCATTATGCTTACCAAATTCTTTTTATTTGATAACATTCTTTGTGCTTTGATTCAAATATTTCTTCTAATGTTGGTCCCAATTCATGGATGGGGTGATGGGTGGTTGAAGATTCATGACTTGGCTAGTTGTAGTATTGGCATTGGTTTCATCATAAGGATTCTTCGTGCTCCCTATGTTGATGTTTTCTTGACATTAATTTCCCCTAGTATTGTGGAAGTAATAACTTCATGTTTTCATTCTTCCTAATTTGAGATGTCCTATTTAGCAAGCATTCTCTAATAAATTACCACTGCAGATGTTATTTCAATATGTTGCTCTACTAACTCTGGAATATCCTATTTGGTGTGACGTATTTCCTTGAGTGGATAATGTTGGATATATTCATACATGATGTACTCAATCTAAATATGGGATATATCTAATCCTGATGTTGACAACTCAGCTTGATTGTAGGAATCAATAACCTCTTGTTCTTGTCTAATAATTTCAAGAGAAGGAATTTTGTTTTGAATGAAGATCATCTACGCGTCCATCCAAAGAAAGAATCTCATGGGTAGATGGAGGATTATGTGATATATGGATATGATCATCATTTATGACATCTTGTATAGATTGGAGAATGATCATTAGATCATTGTAGCATCTTGGAGATACAAATTCTTGATCTTGATTAATTTTGGAATTGCTTTTGACATGCTTTGGATCAAGTTCTTGACATGGGACAATTTCAAAGGATGGATTGCTTACAAAGTGTTCTTGGAAATCTTCATTAGGCATGGTAAGTGGCTCAATATCCTCTTGATCTTTAAGTGTATTTGGATCAAGTGTTGAGTTTAAGATTCCTTCAATATCTACAACCATGAGGTCAAAGAATGTCAATATGTCTTGGAAAGGACCATTGCTAGATTTTGGTGAAAGATGTTGATCATGCTTGGGAATAAAGTCTTGAGATATGTCCTCTAAGTCATTAGGTGATCTAGACACATTTTCAACATGATCATTGGTGGATGGGTCTTGGATTATGTCAATAGGATAAAATAATGTTAACACTCCTTGAAATAGATCATTGTTGGATATTGTTAAGGGGTTTTGATCATGATTAAAAAGTGACTCTTGATGTATGTTGATTTGATCATTGGATGAGGTAGAAACATCTCCAAGGTTCTCATTGATGGATAGATCTTGATCATTGTGCTCAACAGTTGTGGTGGAGATATTGTCACTTCTATCATTAGTGGTTGAATCTTGATCATCGTCCTCAACAATTATTTTTCCTTGATCAAGAAGGTCTTGGATGATATTTTTGAGTTGAATACAATTTTATTTTTTATGAATATTTTCTCTGTGATACTCACAATAAGCTCTACCCTTATTCCAAGGGATATTTATGAAAGATTTGAAAGCACTTACTTTTGGAAGAGTGATGAGTTTTGCATTAACTAGCCAGTGTAATGATGATTCTTAGCTCTCCCAAAGGAGTGTATTCACGTTTGTTATCTTGCGAGGTTTGTGCTTATTGAGAAGACTCATGTTATGAATGATCTTGTTGTTGATGTTGTTGATTTTGATATCTAGCTTCTTGATATTGAATATTTTATTCTTGATATTGAATATTTTATTCTTGATGTGGTTGGGGACACAACTCAATATTTTGATGACATGGTTTAACCAATGGGGGAGTGTGTAGATTTTGGGTTGGAGATGTCTATTGGTGCAATGAATCAACTATTTTTGTAAGTGAAGCAATTGTATGTCGCAAAATTTGATTTTGACACGTTTGATATAGTTTATTTGGTTGTTGGTCAAACATATTTGAATATACAGTAGTGGTATTTGTATGGGATCATGCACAAATCAATTTTGGATAATGTTATGATTTTGGATGATGTTTAGATTTTGAATTATAGGTTGGCATTGAATATTGTTGTGGTTGGGAATCATATTTCTTTGATTTAGGTAACCTTGATTTTGCATGGTGTTACCTTGACTTGGATCAATATATTGATTTGTTAATGTTGTGCATGTTTTGCACACACGTCCTACTAAAGGCAAGGACCCCCATTTTTTGTTTTGCTTTGCTTCTATCGGCTTAGCCCCCCTCTCTTTTTCTTTGCTTTCTCCTTCATTTTTTACTTTGGGGACAATTTTCCTATGGATCTGGGATATTTCCATGATTCCTAAGTAAACTTCCAAGGTGTCATTGAGTTTTAAGAAGTTGTGAAAATTTCACTATAGGTTGTTGTTGACGGGTTTCTGTCCACGAGTTTCCGTGTGCAGGTTTTCATCTATAGGTTTTCATGTGCAAAATTTTGTCCACAAGTTTTCATGTGTAGAATTTCATCCATAGGTTTCCATGTGCAGAATTCTATTTGTGGGTTTCCATGAGTGGGTTGTTGTCTGTGAGTTTTCGTGTGTGGAATGCCATTGCTAATGGCTCTGGACCCTCTGACTTCCACCTTCCAAAAAACACATTTCAAAAGGGGTACAAAATTTGAGTTTTCAACATCTAGGGCCCATAAAATGCATGTCTCTATAATCCTAAAGGGGTTTGGCCCAAATTTTCCAAGTGTTTAGACATTGTAGAAATTTCACTGTTGAAATCCATCTATAGAAGTATGTTTGTGAAATTTCATTGCTAACAGTGTTGGACCCTCTGGCTTCTACATTCTAAATTTTTGAATTTTTTTAAAATGAGTCAAATCTTAAGGAAATATGTCTAAACACTCTTTCTACCCATTTTCCCACCTACTAAAATTGAAAACTCTAAAATTTACTAATTTTTGTGACTGAAAAAATTTCACTGTCGGTTACTATCTATGGGTTTCCGCCCATGGATTTCTGTGTGTGGGTTTCCATCTATGGTTTTCTATGTGCAAAATTTTATCCATGGGTTTTTGTGTGTGGAAGTCCATCAGTGAGTTTCCATGTGTGGAATTTCGTCCACAAGTTTTCATGTGTGGGTTGTTGTCCGCAGGTTTCCATGTGCAGAATGTCATTGCTAATGGCTCTAGATCCTCTAACTTCTACATTCCAAATTTTTGCATTTTTCAAAAGGGGTCAAATTATTGAGAAATATGTCTAGGCACCCTTCTAATGCATCTTTCATGTGCTTAATTTGAAAAAAATCAAAATTTCTAAGAGTTCTGGTTTTGCATAACTTTTCATACAGGAAGCTGCCTTGCCGATGTTGTGGTCCCCAATGTCATTTTTATGGTGCAAACTTGTCTGTCTTCACAACTCATGGTATCTGCATCTCATTCTTTCATGAGTCAAATACTTGAGTCCCAAATATCAAAATCCTTAAGTCAAATGGACCACTACGGGTCAGCCCCTACGATCTACCTCGAGTGGAAGTCCATTCACCAAACACCATTCCCAATGAAAAAACAAGCACAACCCCTACATTTGTATATTTCATTTCCATTTTCACTGAGGGGTACAAAGTATTTCCCTGACAAAATGTTTGAGCCTTCAAGTCTGCATAGACCCACCCATGCAGGTCTCCACATGTGGGCCTCCATGCTCTCTTTTCCTTTGCCTTATGATGAGACTATCACATCTTTCCACTACATGGGTCTCGCATGCCTTATTTCCCCAAAAAAAGCTCTAAGCCAAGAAATGAAAATTCCAAGTCCAAACATCTTTTGTCGGTCCTCCCTAGCGGATTGTTGTCTATGGGAGGTTGTTACTTCTTGGTTGTTCTTAGTGGCTAAACCTTACCCTCTTCCCGCCTAGTAGCACCCTGCCTTGCAGACCCCACATATTCTTTTTCCGCACTTCCCAAGTGATCAATTCTCCAAAGCGAAACTGGGTAAATAGGAAATTTTCCAAAAACGAAAAGGTTTTTCAAAATATGTAATTTTCTTGGTGGACTATAAATTGATAAATTTTATCATTTTTGGAGATCTAAATCAAGATATTTTATGACATAGGTTCTTTTAAGGATGCTTGGAGGGATAATGGGTCAATTCATTGAAAGAGCCAACATATGAAGACATGTCAAGAAGGGAGATTTTAATTCAAATTGTCGAGGTGGAGATATGCCTACCTATGGATGTGCACCGAGAGGATGCTACCTGAACCTCTAATTGCCAAAGCTTGATTAAGAATTTGTGTTGGGCAATACAACAGTTGGAGAAGTGCTTTCAAACAAGACAACATGGGGAGTTGTTTTATTTTTTGCCAATGAAGAGTTATCTATCAGGGCTGAGTTGGATGTTTATGTTTCTCATTGATGCAAATTTGCAACAAGATTCACTCGCTTGATTGGATGAAGAAATGATAGAAGACACATCAATAAAAGGAATATTTTAATAGTTTCAGAAACAACACCAAAGAAGCTAAAAGACAAAATAGACTACATGATGAAATAGGGAAAAGATAAAAGATTCTATTTTTATATTGTAATATACTGGGGGCTAGGTGAAACCCTAAAGTAGAATGAATCTAAGCCATTCATTGTAAATGAATCTTAACCATTCATTCTCCTTTTGGAAAAATATAAATAGGGGCTTGCTCCTCATTTGTAAAGGGCGGTGAATTGTTGTAAAGGGAATTTTGAAGCAATAGAAGGAAGCATTGCATTGAAGTTGGGTGTTTTCTTTGAATTTTCTCATTTTTCATGCATGATTTAGCCTCCATGTTTGTTTTAGTTTGTTAGTTTCTCGAATGGATTTAATGGTGGTTGCTTGTTATATTATTTGATGCACTTCCAACCCACACTTTTGGTAATTTTTTGATGACAAACTATTGTGTAAAGTTACTCTGGGCTTGTTTATTTGTTGCACCCTGATTCAGCTATTTGTTCATTTTAAATAGGTGGATGGACAGTCTAAAATTCTACAAAGGCCCCTTAAATATTACATTAGTTTTGTGGAGCTATAGGTTTCTCTTGGTCAAGAAAAAAATAGTTTTATGGGAGTCTATCTACTATAGCATCCTCCATTGTTACTGTTCATTAATAGTTTAGACTTAGAATAGCTCTCTCAACCCTTTCCCCTTTTGATATTTCTTTTAAATCTAAGTTAGTTTAGGATCCTAAGAACTATGAAAATGTTAAATTTGGTGATTAAAGTGAGATTCAACTTGTTCTGAGTGTGCAACCATTGTTTATTCATTTCCACAACTTTGAAAATCTATTTGCACACCTAAAACTTCCATGCTTTTTGAACCATAAAGGCCCTGATGCAGGAGCATCCTTGGGTCATGGCAATCTTGCATCACCCAAAAATAGTTTCATTCCAGTTTGTCTTTGTTTCAGTTCCTATTTAGTTCAAGTTGGCATATTTGACAATTCTTCATGTTTGCTCACCAGACCTTGTAGATATATGTTTACATCATGGAAATTTTAATTTACCTTATTCCAATATTTGAGCATGATTGGTTCATTTTCCGATGAGTTATCATTTTTGGATTATGTGGCAATTTCTTGAATTGGCACCAGAATAATTTTCTTATATGAATGCTAGTTCGATCGCTTGTGGATAATTTTTGTATCTTGCGGATCTTGTTGGTGTGATTCAAATTGTTCTATGGAGTTTCCCTGACCTTAATTTAGGTCCACACTTCATCCTATGCATTCACCAAGGAGTAATTATGCACATGTTACATTTTCTTTAATTGGAGATTGTAATAATCTTTGGGCCAACGTAGATGTTTCTAGATTTGTGAATGTATATAAAGCATTGTAATTGATCATTAGGGGGTAGTGGTGTTGGATTTTAGAGAAAGATAAGATTGTTCTGTAGGATTTTCACTCACATTGAGGAGCTAGTAGGAAGATGGTATTTTGAGCATGTTGTAATCAGGCCTATGAGTCAGATCTGCAAACTCAGATGTTGTCGGCCAGTTGTAATCAAATTTTTTGATAATAAGAATGTTTGAATTTGTATTTGACTCCATTTACTGTGTTGCTTCCATTGTGTGACTCTTGCTACATGGTCTGGATTATTCTCTTTGAGGACCCTCCAACTATGGTTGCATTAGGCCCCTTTTGATTACCAACAAATCACATTAACTAACTGAGTTGTTCTTGCACTATCATGACTTGACACCCGAGAGACCTTGGGGTGATTTCTAAAACTCAGTTGTAGAAATTACCTTTCAAGAGAGATAACATACTTGTGTGTTGTATGTGTTGAGGAGTACAAAAACACCCATCAACAGTTAACATATTGTTTGGGTTTTGAATAACATTGGTGTGATTCACAAAGATATCTATCCCATAGTTCACCAAGTGTGGATTTGATATGTTCATGTTTGGTAATTTTTTATTTGGTATATTCATATTTGGCATGTATTGATTTGATGGGATAATGTTGTTTTGTTGAAGACTCATGTATTGATCATTTGCTTAATAGATTTGTAGGTTTTGACTTTGATTTAAATCTACCATAGGAAAAGGTGTTCCAAAATTTAGATTGGGTATATTCACATGCTTTGTATCATTGAGGTTTGTAGGATATAATGATCCCATGTGTGAATTGTATAAATATGAGTTTTGATAATCAATTGGTAGTAAGGCTTTGATAGTTTGGTTGATTTAGATCACTCATGATGTATGAATCGAGTTTATATTCCATGTTTTTCTTTTATTTTGATCTTGTTGCAAAAGTAACCCTCTAAGGTGTTTAGGATGAAAGGGTGAATGATATGGGTGTTGAACTTTAAGAACTTTAGTCAATACTAGACTTAGGGTTTTGATTTTTGATAATTGGATTTTGGATAATGAACTTGTAAATCCTAAGATGTTAGATGTGATATTAGGATGAACTTGTCCAAAGAGTGGGTGCTAATTTAGCTAAGTGCATGACAAGGGATTCATTCCCACACACCTAACTAAACAAGATGATTTTGATTTGGTCTAAGTGATTTACCAAAAGTCTAACAGAAGGATGCTTCCAAAGTTCAAGAAAGTTGTTTGTGAGATGGATTTTGATAAATGTTTTGGGGGATGGATGAAGGCATTTTTTTT
Organism: Sequoia sempervirens; assembly: GCA_007258455.2. Classification (NCBI taxonomy): domain Eukaryota; kingdom Viridiplantae; phylum Streptophyta; class Pinopsida; order Cupressales; family Cupressaceae; genus Sequoia; species Sequoia sempervirens. The sequence goes on along the minus strand of VDFB02379711.1, from coordinate 176,950,769 downwards.
TACCCAGATGAACCTAGAATAAATTTGTTTACAAGACCAAGGTGTTGAAGAAAATTCTCTACCCTATGAATGACCCAAGCCCAAAAGATCAATACCTTTAAATGAGGGGATCATATTGGACATACAAGTTTGGATCATCCCTAAAAAGGTGTCTATAAAATGTTTTTACCAAAATGTCCCTGTTGCAATAGAGATTCACAAGGTGTTTCTTGATAGAATTTTTACTCTAATGCCTAAGTTTTAAGTCACAAAATGTGGACCTTTGTTTAGGGATTTTGACCTTGTGAGAGATCACGAAAACAAATACATGTGTGGGGTCCAATTATGAGTTTATCTTGATTAATTAATTATTTTTACTTCATCAACTTGTCTTGCTTAAATTAATGTCTATTTCTAAGCTCCATTTCATTCCACATGGTCCATTATGTGAAAATCAAAGAGTCAAGGCCACAGTTTCCCTAGGTTGACTTTGAAGAGAGTGAACTGTGATTTGAGACCAAGTATTTAGATAAACCCACAAAACTAGTTTACAATTCTAGTGAGGAAGGAAAAGTTGCAAAAAATTCCCCCATGCAAAAAAAAAATGGTTTTTGGGGGTTCAAACGATCTAGTTCAAGCAAACCCAAAGGGGGGTCGCTAGAACCCCCCTACGAACAAACCCATTAAATGTTGGGTCTCACATTTTCCAAGAAAAAAAGCAAAGGAAAGGGTTGTGGAAAGGGGCTGCTTCAGATCCCTGGATTGAGCCCGAACCTCAGAAGTTCACTTGAACCATGGTTTGCTCGAACCCCCCTTTTCCCCCCTTCTCCTGCTCTAGAACCAAAAAACTCAATAATTTTTTCCTTCAAAGGTCAATTTGAGGATGAAAATGGAAGAGACTTCACAAAACCAACTGGATAATGGTAGTCCTCAAAATGAGTTATCCAACAAATATAATTTTAATATGTTTTTTCCTTATTATGTATTTGTCTTTTTAGCTTAATTGAACATAGGTTTTTCACAAAAAATAAAGCTCTCCATTCTACATATGTGGAAAAATATAAAATTATCAAAAAAAAATTGAAAAATATTAGTTCACTAGATATTGATGTCCTTGATCCAATAAAAATTGAATTTTTGATACATACAAAAAGAATTATATTTATTATCACAGTCACACGCCTATGTCTAAATTGTAATTGGTTTGACTTTAAAACTTTTATTAAGGAAAAAAATATTCAATAAAAATATAGAAACCAATTGGAAGTTACTAGATATCATATTTTCAAATCTAAAAGTGAGAAAAAAAAAAATATCCTTCATGGAAAAAAAGGTTAAGTTGTATCTGGTGAGCATCACTCCCCTTAAAATGATTGTTTATTGAAAAAAAAAAACCAATTTTTGTGGGAGATGGAAAAAGTACAATCTAATTCCAAAAATTTTGAAAAAAATATTTTTAGAATCTACAGACAAAATGTGACAAGACTCTAGTTTGCATCATCTTCAAATTCCTCACGGTTTAGCTGCTATAGGTGCCAGAATGTGAAGATTTAGTTAAGAAAAATTGATTCGATCTAGTTTGACCAAAAATTGTAAACTAGTATTGGTGGATCACCCATTTAGAAGCCTCTAAAGATGAGATCTTTAGGGACAAGCAATAATATTGGTCTCTTTAAAGGTATTCACTCTTTTCAAAGGGTTTGAAATTTTGTGATTATTAAATGTTTGTTTCAATATTTTGGAACCAAGCAATGTGTTCAATTGACTCATAAGAATGCACAACCTAGGCTAAAGAGATACTACTTGTTGAGTCCCTACTTGGATTTCTCCAAACACTAAGATAAAGTGAACAATTAGAGATTTGGTGACATCGACTCCCCCTCACATGACACGAGCACACCAAATCTCAAACCTTGAAGATCTTAAGATCTGAAGGATTTTCTATCTCTATAATGAATAGTGGAATGTAGGGTAGCTTCAGAATGACCATTCCTACACCAACAAGTAAAAAGGTCTTTTGGCCTCTAAAACAATTGTTCTTAGTTGCTACTTTGGGACATAGCACCTTGTGAGCATCCAACAAGCCACTTGAGGATTTAATCACTCATATTAGGGGCTCTTATATGTTTTATGATAATACCCCATTTTGAATGACATTGTATGACTTATGCCTACATACCACATGAGGACTTGACAGTTTAGTCTTATCCTTTTATATACCAACCCGAGTGAAAAACTGGTTGGATTCACCTCTGAGTTCTCCTTTTGGATGTGTCTCTTAAGCAAGACCCTCTAGGGTGCTACCAAAATAATGGGTTACACTTTTTGGGACATCCTAATTTTTTTTCCTAAAATCAGACATTTTTAGAAAATATAATGATTTAATACTTTAGAGGTTCAATTTAAATGATCTTAATTAAAGAGGGTTTGATCAGACCCCCTTAGATCAAACCCCCTTGGATAGAACCCTGTTAGTTTTAAATCATACCTATAATGGAGTCTCCTCTACACCTAT
>VDFB02379711.1:176779187-176948175 GCA_007258455.2 Sequoia sempervirens | reverse complement strand
TCTCCAAAACATGTTTCCATGAATTTTATCCACTAAACATGATCATGTGCAACAACAATTTGTACCACTTGAAATATAGACTATCCTTGGGGTACTTTAAGGCTATCAATTGCTTGTGAATGCCTTATGCAATAAATACAACATAATCAAAACTCTTGTTTACATCCCTATGTTGTATGTCTTTAACCAACATCATCATGAAAATAGGAATTTTCATCTCATAGTCCTTTCCAAGGACCTGGCATAGGGAAAAATATGTGTTGATAAAATAATCCTCAAATTCATCAGAACTAAAAGGTTCCACTTCCTTTGGGGTAAATCTTGCATTATTATTATCAATATATCTTCTTCTATACTTTGAAAGCCACAACACCATGTAACTGTGCTTATCTTTTTCATACTCTATGCACAATGAGCTAAAATCAATTGTGACACTAGCTAAAGGGTTTAATCCAATTGTCACAATGATCTGTCCCAATGAGATCTTAAGTATAGGTGATCATTTCCTACTTTCGATTATTTTGTTATTAGCATCATAGCATCATAACAACTTGCCAATGCTTTCACCAAGTCCATGTTGATAAACAAATTGGGGACTACCAATTTACTTGAATCAGAAGTTCATAAATTGGAAACTAGCCTCAACATTGACCCCTCTTGTAAGTGTATTCCAACAATGTCCATTTGTGTATTGGGATGACATCATCCTCAACTTTCTTAGCCATATCATACAATCTCTATGTAACCACTCCCATTCCTTAAGCATGTTTTCCCCTTTTTTATGAACTAGTGAGTTGCTTCATGAGGTAGTCTTCCATGAACCTCCTCTTTCACTTAGATTTTATATTTGTTTCACTCATTTTTATGGTTTAATTATGACTAGGGTTTTATATGTTGACTTCTAAAAATCCGAGGGCTTTAAAATTCTTTCAAAAAATAGAATAAGTAATCATAACAACCATATAAACCCTTTCTAACAGAATTTCTTCAAAATTTCTTACAAATTTTGCAATTACAGATATAATAAGCCACTTACCCGAGAGTTTGGATGAAACCCTAATTTTCTTCATGTGAATTCCATCTTTAGAGAACTTCACTCACCAGATTACTTGAGTATGATTACAAATGTGACAAGGAAATAAGTAATTCAATATTTTATTTTCCTTTGAAAATTAGTAGATAGGCCTTAATTGTAGCATTATGACTCACACATATGAAACAAATCATTCGCCAACTAGCTATTCTAGTTTAGATTTTTACCATTGATCTAAATGCTTTGAAACAAGATTGATGACTATCATACGTCCTCCATACATCGCACTTTCCATTTGAAAAATATTTCATGAGAATACAATGTAAAGAACCCTTTGTGTTGAACTTTGAGGATGACACACATCCTCACCTTGCTTTTTAGAATCAAGTGCATTTTGGATCTGCACCAAGGAACTAAAATTGTGATATATTGAAACCATGCAATCCAATCAAATGAATCTACTTATCCTTCTTTTATGTGATCCTCACATCACACTTTACATTTATGTTGACAAGGATAAAATACTCTATTAAGGATTTAAACTTTGCAATAGAATTTGAACAACTATCCTCATGTTATAAAACATAGCCTTTCACATTTTCCTTATGCGCTGAGAACTTGAAAGTGCAATATGAAGGAGACTCATGATGAAATGAGGAAATGACCCATGTCCTCTCCTTGCACCTTTATATAACCATCACCTTTTCTTTATGTGCTTGATTTTGAAGAATGTGATGTGAGTATCTTTTCAATGAAGTAGGATACTACCAAGTGTCATGATATTAGTGGCCTCTTCTCAATGCATTTTTTATTGGCATTGAGAACATAAAATTGTGATGTATTGAAGCTATGCAATGCACTCACTTTGTAACACCTATCTTGGTTGTGACATAGAATACTTATCATACTTTAGTTTTTTTCTTTAAGAATTAAAACATGCTCTGAAGAAGGAGTGTGATATAATTAAAAATTTCCATGTATTGAAAAGCTAACAGTCCTTGCTGAGCGTAGTTTCACTTTGTACTCAAATTTATAATATACGCTCCAAAGGGAAAGTGTAATGCAACCAAAAGTTACCATGTGTCTATCCCTTACTCATTATATCCCAACACAATTTAGCTATGTTCTATAGAATAAGAATACACTATGAAGGATGAACGCCATGTATTGGAAGAGTGACACATGTCTAGGGAGAGCCAAGTTTAAAACTTAAGCGATTCAATTAAGAACATGCACTTAAAGTTACTTTAAAGGGAACATGCCTAGGGAATGAAGGGTACATAAGACCATTCAAGGCATTCAAACTTGGGATATGTAACAATTCTAACTAAATATTAAAAGGGTAAAGGATCAATAGGTAAGGCTAAAGAGCACTGTACCTATGTTTTCTTGTTCTCTTTCATTTCATAATAGGACCATATCTCCCACCTAAAAGTTTATTTCATTTGCTTTCTTGTCAAACAAATTTTTGACTTGCTACTATGACTTGAAATTTTTCTATTGGGCCATTTTTCTTATTTTAACCAATTGTGTAAGTTGATTAATCCTATTAGTCATTGCATCGGATATGTCTTCATCATACTCTTGGATGAACTTGTAAACTTGCATAAAATTGTTTAGAGGCATCCTTGCCTCTAATCCATACACTAATTCAAAAGGTCGATGACTAGTTTATTTCTTTATTGTCAACCTATCTTCCCATAGAGAAAGTCTAAGATTGGAATCCTAGGCTTTCTTATTTTTCTCTATCATCTTGTTTATGATTTTCATTAAACTCTTGTTACTAGATTCTACTTGACCATTTCCCTGAGGACGATATGGGGATGAATAAGAAAGTATTATCCGATACTGAGAGAAAAAATTTGAAACTCTTTGAATCTAAAGCACATTGTATTTTCAGAAACTATTTTCTCTGATATTCCAAATCTAGTCAGAATATTGTTGATCAAAAATTCAATCACAACTTTGTTAGTAGATTTTATTGTTGGGATTGCTTCTATCCATTTTGTAAAGTAGTTAGTGGTCACAAGAATCCAATTTTTTCCACCACTTGAATTTTTAGCAATCTCTCCTATGAAATCAATTCTCTATTATTGAAAGGGAGCTTCTACATATATTGGTCTCAAAGATAGGTTTCTAGAGAACTTCAGCTTCCCTAAGAACCTTTGGAATGCATTACAACTTCTGACCATTTTATAAGCATCTTTAGAAATAGTACACCACTAATAACCAACTCTTAGGACTTTATGAGTTGTAGTATTTTCCATATAGTGACCTCCACATACTCTATTAGAATCTCAAATGCTTGCTTCTAATCTACACATTTGAGAAATATTCCTTTCTAGTTTCTCCTCCAAAGTTCATTGTCTATGATTACATATTTGATGCCCTACAATTTTAATGTCCTTTTTTGATTATTAGTTATATTTTTTGGACAAGACATATTCTACAAGTAGAACATAATGTCTTTATACCAAGGTGACAATTTCATGTGTCTTAGCATTATTGAATTGATTAGCTTTTAGGTTTGACTTTGTCATGATTCTAGCTAATCCTTTCCCTCTAAACAACTTAGTAATCTAGATGTCAGTAGTGAATTCCTAAATTTTGTTAATCCATTTGCATCTTCTACCTATTACCTCTTTCTTAGTAAATATTTCCTTTACTACAACAATTGGGACATATGCTACAATTGTAGATCCCACCAAGATCTAAAGTTTTTAACAAATTTCACCAATGTATACACCTATTTTTCTATCATATCATATTTGAGCTTGGAAGCTTATAATGATTTAATAAAGAAAGAAATTGGCTTCTCAAAACCCTCATCATTTTTCTACAATAAAAAATCATTTATGGTATGGAATGAAGCAAAAGAAAACAGTTGAAAAGATTTCGAGAAATTAGGAGAATTCAACATAGGAGCTTCCTTTATAGCCTCTTTTATGCTTTGAAATGGCTTGACAGGTTCTTCATTCCATGTTAAAAAATTTCCCTTCTTTAGCATTCTTGAAATGGACTTAGTAATTTTTAAAAAATTATTCATAAACCTTCTTAGAAAATTTACTAGCCCAAAGAATGACTAAATTCCTTTAACAGTTTTAGGTTGGGGAATTCTATCAATTGTTGCAAATCTTTTAGGATCTATTCTTACTCCATATTTTGAAACAATGTGACCTAAAAGCTTCCCTTTACTCACAAAAAATATACATTTCTTTGGATTAAGATAAATCACATACTCTAGAACTCTTGTGAATTTTTTTCCAAATGCATGCAATGGTCTTCCTCTTTCTTTGAATAAGCTATCAAATCATCTTCATAAACCACTATGAATATATCTATAAAATATGAGAATGCCACATCCATTGATCTTTGAAAAGTAGCACATGTTTTATTAGACCAAAATGCATTCTCACATGCACATAAGTTCCCCATGGTGTTTTAAAAGTACTTATATTGTTTAGACTCTTTAATGTTGACCTAGTTGTATCCTGAAAACCATCCATGCTTGATAATAATCCATAACCAATCACTTTCTACAACATTTCCTCCATATTAGGCAATGTATAGTTATCCTTTAACGAAGACATGTTTAGATATATTAAATCTACACATAATCTGATGTATCTATTTTTCTTCTTGATTAACACCAAGTTAGAAATCCATGTGAAATGTTTGATCTCCTTAATTATTCTTCCATCTTTGAGCTTCATCCATTATTGTTGCATCTTGGGTGCTAGTGTAGGATTGATTGGTATTTGTTTCTTCTTGAATGGTTTAGAATTTGGACTAAGAGGAATTTCATGTTGAAAAAGGTCCTCTTTGTATGCTTTAAGGTCATTATATGACCATGCAATGACATTTTTATAGTTCCTTAATAAAGAAATGATCATTGCTTTGATTTTATGTCTAAGTTTCTTGCCAATTTTTACCTTATTAAGGGCACATTTAATTCCTAAATTGACTTCCTCTAAATCTTGTTCATGGGAAAAGATTAGTTTCATATTACACTTTTTTGCATTATCAAAATCTCTCTATAAAGCTACTAGACCCTTGGGAATCTTGTTAGTTTTCAATTGAATCACTTCATTCCCAAAAATAGTCTATTTCCCATCAACAATCTCAACAAATCCCTAGAAATCAATTTCTTGGCTATAATATTGGTCAATACATTATAAGATTTTTGATAAAGCTATATCATCCTTAAAAACCTACTAGATTTGAATGTTGTCTAGGACTGATGACCTTTTCTGAACCTCAACTTTTGAGATTCCAACAAATGTTATATCATCAGGCCTCAGTGCAATGTTTAAAAGCATGTCAGCCATTATATTTTTTACTCTTTCTAGCTATTCAATGAAAAATGTATCAAACAACTATAATACAACTTTGTATTATTTTAACCTTTTGATTTTGGATAATATTTAGCTCTAATGTGAGATAAATTAGAGTCTCCAAAGACTCTAAGATTTTTAATCTTATGTTTGATAGCCATTTTCAATCCTAATAACAAGGATTCATATTTCACTACATTATTTGTGAAAGAAAATTTTAAGGAGAATGAGAACTTGAAGTCTTACTAGTAGGTGAAATGGAAATTACACCTATGCTTGAACCTTCTTTAGAACAATCTCCATCAAAGTACATTGTACAGAGGTCATCATCCTGAGCTTGGTGTTGGACTTCTTTATCAATAGGTGCAATTTCATTTTCTTCATTATGTTGTGACTCTTCAACCCTAAAGTTCTCCATGTCCACATACACAAAGTGCACACTCTCATCAAGCCATGAATCTTCAATCAAGTTAGTAGATCTCTCTAAGATCATGTTCATGTCAAGATTGAAGGAGAAGTGATCTATGAATCTGTCAATGATTTCTTGGAAGTTTTTGATGCTTGGAGGTAACTATGAAAACCAATCCATGGCAGGACCCGTTAAACTTTGTGGAAGAGGTACATTAAGTAGGAATCATTATAGGCCACCTCCATGCACATGATGTTGAATTATTTGACATGGTCCACATGATTTCTTTTCCCTTTGTATTTATCAAATTTGGGAGGAAAGGGTACCATTGCAATGTTTCAATCAAATGGATAAGGGCATAGGTTTTGTTGTGTATGGGGCTTCTTCATCCTTCCCATTCAAAAATCTTGCATTTCTTGTGATAATACCTCAAGTTGTGATGCTATATCATCTTGTGGGTTTGGTGGAGGAACATATGTTGTGCATTGTGGGATGGAAGATGGGTTGTACATGGGATTCTAATATGATGAGGTCTTGCATGGTGTGTATGGTGGTGTAGGATATTGTGAAAGTGATTGTGGTGGAGGTGTATATGTTTCCAACATGTTTGGGTTGATGATGTTTTGTTGAGGGTTATAGTATAAACCCTACTATTGCTGTTGTGCAAGTATTTGTTGTTGTTTTTTGTATTGTTGAGCTAGTAAGGCTTGTTTTTGGGCTTGATATTGTTGAGCTTGTTGTTTCACGAATAAGGAGGCTTGTTGTTATTGTTGTGCCACTAAGGTGGCTTGATGTTGTTGTTGTGCTACTAAGGCTGCTTGATGTTGTTGTTGTGATACTAAGGTAGCTTGATATTTTTGTGATACTAAGGCTACTTGTTGTTGTTGTTGTTGGATGACTTGATGATAAGCATGTTGTGCTTGATTTAAAGCTAAGGCATGTGCTTACAATGTAGGATTAGTTGTTTGTTGATACATCTATGAAGGATTATGGGTGTTGATGTTTTGAGTGGGTTGTGGATTGTTGATGAGAAGTTGGGGGTTCCCTTGGTTTAAAATTCCTTGTAGGATAGTGGATTAGGTGGAGGAATGTAAGGTTGAGGTTCCATTTGGGTTTGTATGACATGGGGTACCAAAGGGAAAGTGATGTTGGTGCCATTGGGTATGGAAATATTAAGGGCATATTAGGACCTTGAGTCCATTGATTGAAAGGATTACCTTGACTGATGGGTAGGGGGTTCCCTTGTTGTATTTGAGGTGGGATCAAGGTATTACCTTGGTTGATGGGATTTGTAATCAAGGTGTTGTTTTGACTTGGGTTGATGATAGCTGGGTTTGATGTGGATGGTGGATTGACTTGGGTAGCTTGGGTAACCACTTGTTTTGATGCGTCAATGGGGTTGTTGGAACCACTTGTCAAGGGATGACTTTGTGTGAGGGTGTTAACTTTCCCTTGTAGTCCAACTTGAGGCACTTGGTTCACCTTACCTTTCATATCTTTAGGCATACTTTGGGTATTTGTGATGATGGATGAAGATGGTTGTACTTGAAATTTCAAGGTTTTTGTGGCATCATGGAATGAAAGTGTTTTTCCAAATGTTGGTGTCCAACTTGTGTTTTGGGGAAAGTTGGTGGTTAATGGAATGGTCATTTTGTGAATACCTAAAGTTGTGTTTGTTCCTAGGAATGAAGTGATACCAAGGTTGGTTCCTAGTATAGATGAAAGACTAGATGTTAAGGGTTGACTTGGCACAAGGTATGGAGTTGTTTTAATCATAGATGAATTCAAGCCTTGTGTCAATGATTGGGAAACAAAAGATGGGGAAATTGGAGCCACATTTTCTAAGGCTTGATGTTCCATGATTTCTTCCCTAGTAAGTCCAAATGGATTGTTTGTGACATCTTCTATCTCATACAGCCCTAATGGACATGATGGTTGTTTTGATGGGGTAACTTGAGTTCTAGGATAAAATTCTTGAGGATTTGGATCAATTGAGGTGAATGTGACTCTTTTTTTCTCCATGATTCTCTTGTGTTGTGATATTGTGGTTACCATAAATTGTGGGTCACTTATGGGAGAGTTATGTTGAGATTTGTAATATTTGAACTCTCTAGCTTACTCAAATCTAGGTAAAAGGGATGCTCTAAGTTTTTTTGGAGCAATCATGATAATGGAAGATGAAAAGGTGAATGGTGTGGGGAGTAATCTTTGAAAACATTTTGGGACAACACTTTTGACTTAAGTTTGATGTTTTGATGTTTGGATAAAGGATGTTTATGAACTTGAGAATCTTTAGGGTAGACTCATGACCTTAAAGATAAACTAGTTCAAAGAGGATAAATAATTCAACTAAGTGCATGGAAAATGATACATTTCACATACAAAGTAGCTAAGTTAGGGTTTGGTTTGATAGATGTTTAAGTCAAAAAGTGTTGGTGTATTCAAATTTTTTGTAAAGTTTGGTGAAGTGAAGGATGAAATTTGATGAAAGGGTGGATCAAATGTTTGACACAATGTTTACCTAGAATGAACCTTTGTTTGATAAGACCAAGGTGGTGAGAAACATGTTATACCTCTAAATTTTTCAAATCCTAAGGACTTAATTATTTTGGTAAAATAGGACTCAAATAATTTTGGAAATAGGACCCAAATAATTTGGTAAAGTAAAACTAAAGGATTTTGGATAATGGAACTTGGACTCAATGTTTTGAAATGTTTTCCTTGTCTCAATTTGCTTGTTTTTGGGGAGTAAAAGTTTGAACATACATGAATGTTGGGTATTCATTTGATTTAATCTTGGATTAATGAAGTTATTTTTACCACATACACTTGTCTTTCTTAAGTTCAAACTAAATGTCTATGTGAAAAGCAACATCTATTCCACAAAGTCCATTTTGTGAAAAGGATGAAGTTAAGGGCATAGTTACCTAGGTTAAATTTTGGAAGTATGGATTGAGATGTAAACCAAAATATTTAGAAGTATCTAAGAATAAATTCTTAGGAAAATCAGTAATATCAAGGTTTTTTCAAAAGGTATCCATATTTCGACCAAAGGGTTTGAAATTTTTAGGAAGATTGTGAATGTTTTTTTGTAACATTTTGGAACCAAGCAAAGTAGTAAAATGACTCACAATCATTTAACATCTAGGTTGAAATGGCCATACTTATTGAGTCCCCATTCATATTTCTTCAAACACTAAGACAGTGCAAATAGTTAGAGGTTTGGTGACACTAGCTCCCCTACATGGCACACACTTCTCAGGATCACCAAATCTCAAAATCCTAAAAACCCAAAGGTCCTAATGATTTTTCTATTTCAACAATGAATAGTGCAAATATGGGGCGGATTCAAAACGATCGTTCTTGCACCAACAAGTATTAGAGATTTTGGTTTCCAAACAATGGTTCGCGATAAGGGATTTCATTCAAGGCGGCCATACACACAACAAGATTAGCTCAAGATTATGGAGAATCAAGAGGCCTCCTAGTCCCTTCCTACGAAGAGATTTTGATGTACCACATGGGTACTATGGGTGACACTTGTTGGTATGACACATCCGCACCTGTTGTTAATGACTTTCATCACAACACATTTTTATATAGCGACTTGAAATATCTTTGCTTTAGCTCATTATCACTTGGGTCATTCCCTTCTTTTGAAGTAGGGAGGGAATCCCTCTAAAGATAAACAATAGCAAGGAAGCACATTTGTAGTTCGATCATCCCAATTTGCATGAAACAAGGAGAGAACACACACCACACCTTTTACCTACACTAGCAAGGGATTCATTTTTTAGTCCAAATTGAAAGATGTAAGTGATTATACAAAGTGTTAAGGAATGTTTCTGTTTCTCAAGATCGTTGAGTGGCACAAGAGAATTGCATATGCATTCAATAACAAAGATGTAAATCAAAACACAACAAAAACTTGTTAATTTTAACCTTCAAAGTAAAGATGAATTCATCTTATGCACCAAAAGAAATGTTAAGTTGCCTTGTTCAATTTTAAACCCAAAATAAAATGATGAAATGATAGTTCAATTTTAACCAACTGTGAAAATGAATTTTAAACCCAATTGAGAGCTAGTTGGTCCTAAGATTGTAAGTTTTAAAACCCAATGGAAATTTAGTAGTCCTAAAACATAAACTAAAGCAACATATGATGGGTTATAATTTCCACACAAGTGTTAAAATTGTTACAATATCTAAAACTAAAAAAACCAAAAATAAAAATTTTTAATTCTTTTCAATTTTTTCTATGTTGTAGTAAATCACATTTTTGGAGGCCTTCGAAGCAAAATTTGGGGTCAAACTTATGTCAATCCCTAAAAATTGACTGGCGCAGGCACTTGATTTTTAGGGATTGAATTAGTACTCTTGGAGAGTTTTCCAATGGTGCAAATGGATTCAAATTTTGAGCAACAAGTAGAAAGTTATGACCCCAAGAAGTTGGGATAAATTTTTTCCTAGTTTTTCTCCAAATCTGCAAAACTAGTTAGTCTAAAAAGAAAAAACAAGAAGTCAGTAGCATGTTAGTTTTCAAATAAAGTAAAAAAATTAATGCACGTGCTGAAAATTGATCACGATTTTCCTTACTAGAGATGGGCATCACTATTCATGATAGCCTCACTATATTTCATTTGGGTATCACTCTGGTGAATTTTGGTGTTGCTCTGTAGAGAAAATAGTGAGCACAATAGCATCACTATTTGGTTGAGCATCACCGTTTTCATATTTTGATGCCTCTAAAAAGTATTAGCATCGCCATTTTTTTAGTTAGCATTGAGATATTAAATAGGTGTCACTATTTCAAATTATGATAGTGTCGCTATATGGCGATGCCCAACAAAGTGTGTCACTGAAATTGAGTTGGGAGTCGCTTTATCTTGCAAAAGTCAAAACAAATGAAATTTGAGATAGAAATTGATTAAATTTGATTAGTTTTCCCTCCTAGCGCCAAAATTTCAACCGAGGATAAGTATAGTATGGGTCGATTATGCTTGATCCATGATGAATCAAAGCATAATGATGCCACTAATACTCAATCTAAATAGGATCAATTAAATTGAGAGTTAAGCTAAACATTTATTGAAACTAAACATTATGAACTATGAAAGCATTTAAAATGTCTATTCTAGCCCATTTGAAGAATTGGTTTCATGTTGATGTGGAACAATGACCCTTTCCCAATCACATGATCAGTGAGCTTGTTCCAATCAATTTTATAGAAGAGGATCGATGAAACTATTGTGATATGTGGATGAAAATATGATTTATGCTAAATTAAACGTGATGCAAGCTAAATTAACATGATTTTATGCTAAAAATGATCTTTTTATGCAATTTCTAAGCTAATCTAAATAGATTCTAAGCTAAAAGATTCAAACCCTAATTTATAAACAAGCTAGGATGGATGCATGGAAGCTTAAAACTAATATGGAACTAAAAATGAACTAAAATATGCTAAATGTGAGTAAAGTATGAGTGTGAGTGTGAGTGAACTCAACAACATAAGTTTTCAATTAAAATATGGATCTATTTGTCTACAAATAGTGTTATATTTATAGGAAAGCAAATGAGAAATGGAGGGCTGAGATTGAGAAATCTAATCAATGGTCAAGGATGGAGGAAATGGGAGGCATGGATCATGGAATCTCATCAACATGTGAGAATGCAAGATGGGATTTAATAAGAGTTCTCATTGCTTCCAAACAAACACACTTTTGACTTGTTTTAAGAGGTCAAAAGTTAATTTGCTCAAGAGGTTTCAAGTTTAGCTTGCTCAAGAAGCCAAGTGAGAATATTCCCTTTTTCAAATGATTGAGGAGAGAGAATATTATTTGGAATATTCTCATGGGTGAGGGAAAATGTTATTTAGTTAATTAAAACTAAATGAAATTATGCAAAGGAGGAATATTCTTTAGAATATTCCTTTGCAAGTGGGAGGAATTGGATTAGTTAGATAATTACTAATTTAATAAGGGTTTAATCATGCAATTAGGGGAATTAGAGGAATAAAGTGATTTTCATTAAACTAAATGATTTAATGAAAGGGGAAAGGTGAAATGACATTCAAATAAATAACTTAGGGTTATTTAATTAAATAAGAAGACTTAGGGAATTAAATTTAATAACTAGATTTATTTAATTTAATGAGATGAAATGTTAACATGAAAGGGGGGAATTAACTTGATTAAATGTGTTAGGTTAGTAAATAAAAGTGATTTAATTAATTAAATAGCTAGGTTAATTTAATTAATTAAGCGAAAAGAGGATGGATATCAAGAGGAAATGATGTCAGTATTCCTAATTCGAGTGTATGATATCATTTAGGACATTTTTTAATGTCTACAAATTCCATTGAATTTTGGGTGTATATATAGTGGGAGGATTAGATTATGGAGTGTGACTTTGAAAGGTGGAAAATACCCTATCTAGTGTTGTTTAGTTATTGTATGCATTTTAGGTTGTATGTTGTGAGTGACTAACTCATGTAGGTTCTTGCTGGATAAGGTTATTAAGCTTGGAAATATTAAATTTAGGTAGGATTTTGGACCCTTATTCAATTATTTTCACAATGAATGATCTCTATAAACATTGACAAGATGATCTAGGTAGGGTTTTTATGGTACTTAGTGAGAGACATCATGCATCATGAGATAAAAGAAGAGAAAGATGAATGGGGGATTGATTTTGAAGGAAAACTCTAGTATGCATTGGAAGACTTGAATGAAGAAAGATGTATAAATAAAAAAAATGAAATCTTGCTTATAGAATCAAAAGAAGAATCTTACAAACTAAGAATTCAAGTAAAAGAAGGAAAAAGATATGAAATCAGACTAAAAGAGGCAGAAGGTATGATCTATGATTTGAAAATAATGGTTGAAGAAGATAAGATGACTGAATATTTCTTGAATATCAAACTTAAAGAAAAAATTGATGGATGTTTAAAGCTTGACGAAGAAAATACCACTCTAAATAATTCCCTAAAAAGAGAAAAGGAACACGTTGACAAAGGAGAGAAGTTTGGTCTAGATATTTCAAAGTCAAATGAAAAGACTAAAACACAAGAAGAGAGTGTCTACCTTGCAAACTAAGAAGAATGCATTCAAAGATACAAAGAATATTCATAATGGCAAGAAAGAAGGTGGATCCAGTTTTGATTGAAAGCAGAAAGGTTTCAAAATTTCTCCATTAGCAAAACAACATGCCCCCAAAGGTTCAATCAATCCTTTCAAGGTTACTACTTTTCTTGCAATATTTTTGGGCATAAGGTTGCTGATTCTAGAATTAGACAGAGAAGGAATAACAACATAGGAAGAATGTCTTTCTTACCTCAAAGAAACAATACTATGTTATTTCATTGATATTAGTTTTCCTGCAACAACTATGGTCACACGGTTGATGAGTGTAGATCTAAGGTGAAGAGGAACAACTCTATTCTAGAGTAAAATATTATGTGCTACAAGTGAAATAATATGTGATATAAGGAAAACTATTGTAGAAATGGTTTTTTGAAGCCATTTTCCCAATATCATAAAAAGGATGAATCCCTTAATTAGAAAAAAAGGGGGAAAATGAAAAAATCTAGAATGAAGACCATGAGAACAACAATGATTCTACTATTGTGCACTCTTCACATGATTCCAAGACAAACTAAGATAGAATATTATATTAGGGGGAGATGTCACTTGCATAAACTTTTTTTCCCTTGAGAAAAAAGGTACTTAAGACTTCAACATGAAGGATGATTTGAATCAGATTAGTCAGTGTGCATATCTATTGTGCATAAATGGACCTTGTTTGGTGTTCTTGATGGAATTTGGTAAAAGGTTGGTAAACTTATTCTACTTAATGTTATTCCAATTTTATGTACCAATTTTAAGGATAAAAGTCCCAAAAAAGCAAGTTTCTTGCCTAGACATTCAATGTACATTTTGCTAAGGAAAAGTCAAGGCATTTTGGTTTGCATCTCTCCATAGAGAAAGTTTTGGCCTAGTTGTCCAAAGGTCTTACTGATCAAGATGTGAAGGTATCATATCCCTGTTTCCCAAGTCTTTATATTTATTGATATAGTAGATATTAGTGACAATGTCTCTGTTTGGCTTAGTGAAGCAATGCTGAAGGATTATTGAAATTTATTTCATTTCTTTGGAAGCAAAGTTTTTTCCATACAAGATTATTTGATGTACCACAATGCTCTATAACACAATGTTATAATACCTATCCATTTATCAAAATATTTTTTTGGGTATGTATGCCAACTGATGCTCGAATAGATCAATTATATTAGTTGGTGTAGTTGTCAAGGTTTTTTTGCATGCAATATGCTTGGTTGCTAGATTTCATGCCAATACTAAGCAATATAATAAAATATCTACGAAACAAATTTTTAGATACCAAAAGGGTACTTTGGATTATGGGCTATGGTACAAAAAGGATCAAAATTTATCTTTCAGTACCTACACTAATGTTGATTGGGTAGGTTCATGACTAGAGAAGTACAAGTGGAAGTGCATTCTATTTGGGAAATAGATTGGTCTCATGGTTCAAAAAAAAGAAATATTTAGTGTCTTTTTCCATAGTAGAAGGAAAATACATTACTGCAACATCTTTCTACACTCAGGTGCTTTGGATTAAGTAGACCTTAAAGGATGTAGAGGTAGTATATGATGAACCTATTCCTATACTATGTAATAAAACACGTGATATTAACATTTCTACAAATATGGTAATGCATTCAAGGACTAAAGACATCTCAATTCGGTGCCATTTTTTGAGAGAGAAATATGTAGAACATGAAGTCAGAATGGAGTATGTACCTAAAAAGGATCATATTGAAGATATCTTTACAAAGGCTCTTTCAAAGGATACTTTTGAGTACTTGAGCCAAAAGCTAGGGGTCATTTCCCCTCATAAGTAGATGCATAAAAGGTGCATCTTTATAGGGGGATAAATTCATGTCATATCCTTTCTCCTAGATTGATGGGTGCTACCCTTCAGGAGGAGCTAGTAGTAAGGGGGAATCCTAAAGCAATTGTGCAGTTGTTGTATATGTGTATGAAAAAGAAGTGTTGTTGGCCAAACGGGGATCATGTGCTACTGCTTCAATAGAAGATCCTTTTCCCTTTGCTTCTAAAGACAAAAAAGTACTACTACCTTGTATAGAAGTGTTTGGCCCTTTTTCCTTGATGTCAAAGGGGGAGAGTGAGTAGTGTGTTTCCATCAATGCCAAAGGGGAAGAATGTTGGCAATTGTTGTCATTGATGTCAACACTAATGGTTGTGTTGTCATTTATGTCAACACTAATGGTTATCATTGATTTTAACAATAAGGATATTGTTGGAAACTATTGTCAACATTGATTGTTAGTTGTAATTGATGTTAGCATCTGAGTAATATGCTAGTCCTTGGTATTGGTTGCCTTTGTTATATTCAGTTTGGGATAACATTGGTTGAATGTCATGCCTCATCAAAGAAGAGAATATTTGAAGAATTTCATGGTTTGATGTCACACATTATCCAAGAAGAATTGAATAAGTTCACGGTTGGATGTCATGCGTTATCAAAGAAGAATTATTGTTGATTCTCATATAATGTATTATTACTGTCAACAAAGCCATTTTCATGATAATATATTTAGATGAGGATTAGAAACATTAAGATGAGGATTAGAAGCATGAATAATGTTGGAGAGATGTTGCAGAATATCTATAATATGTCTTATGCTCTCTCTTGATATTTTTGATAATATATGTGTTGTTGAAAGGAAGTTCTATTCTCCACAAAATATTGCTCAAATGTTTCTAGTTCGAGAAGCTATATTGAAGTCTATTTGGGAGAATTCTCCACATTGCTCCACTTTTATAGTTCTATTCTTGTGGTTTGGTATTCAATTTTAGTGCTCTATGTATGTTACACTCCTATATTTTTAGGTCGTCTATGTTGCCAAGGAGGTTCTTGTAAATTGTAGAAGGTTGGTAGCGTTGCTAGTTGTTTGGACTAGTTTTGGAAATACTTTGCATTTGTCTACATTAATGTCTCTAATCATATGGATTGGTGAATTTTATCACAACATTTTTCCAATGTCTCAGTTCCAATCTCATATGTTGAAGTGGTCTGCAAGCTGTTCTACAAATGTTACATCATATAGTTATATATTCTATGTTTCCTAAATAGAGGTTTTATAGTACCTATTTGATTTCTAGTGGTTGATGATGGAATGTCAGTATGAAAGTGATGCAAAGAATCTACTAACTTCAAGGGTTCTAAATACCCTAAACACAAACTTGGAAAATATCTCTTAAACATTCACCAAAATCCACTTCAATGAAACAAGATTCTTCATAGCTTCAATACACCAAAACACTAAATCTAGGTTCCAATCTCTTACTAGACCTTTAGTACACCTTAGTTAACACAAAAATGGTAGGATTAAACCAAATAAACTTCCAAAGAACACTAATAACTTTATACTTCAATCTTTTTCACCAAGACACCTTTATGCTTGTAATACTCCATAATGGCAAAAATAGATATATCTACTAAGCCAGATTGAATCTCCATAGAAAAAATACATTTTAAGGAACCCATTATTGAATAATTTAACATATAAGAAACTTAGATGAAGTTTTTTTGGAAAGATCAACCTCAAAAATGATAGTCCCACAACAAATAGCTCTAAATAGGCCTAATTAACAAAGAAGGTACCAACTATTTCACTCATAAACCCAAAATAACCATGCAAAGACCTTTAATAGGTTGTAAAAATTCAAAATCAATAACTTTTGGTGATTGGGAAACTCATTAATACCCCAAAACACAAAACCCTCGCTCATGGCCTATTTTAAACTAGGTAAAAGAGGGGTTTATTGAAAGTCAATACTCTTAGCCTCTTTCCACATTAATAATGCCTCAAACATGTTTAAATATGCCTGCATATGTTTTCTAAGCCTTCATCAATCCTTTATCAATGCATTTTATAGAAACTCCATCACTTAGCCATCTACTTTGAACCAAAAACCAATGAAAATCAATGAGGGGAACAATGAAATTTTGCAACAGGACTTTCCCTGCATCTACCAATACAGTCAAAATGGAAAAACACTCTAAAATAACCCATTCCATATATTTACAAAGCATCCATCGGTGGAATGGTTGTTAAACCTCCCTTTAGACTCTCAAAACCCTTAAATTGGGTTTACAAACCAGTTTACTATAAAAATGCCTTCAAATCCTCTAAACTTAATAAAATACCTCAAATATCTTCTAAATGGAAGCTAACACAATACTTTATGAAATCAAATTGAAATTACACCCAAGGGATGTTGTATAGTTTGTACAGTTGCTTGCAAAACAATAAGAAAACACTGTAACTATAGAAAATAGGGTTCTTTATTCAAAATTTTCTTCAAGATACAATCTCCAATGCTTTTCTTACCTTACCCAAGGTTCTTATAAGATGTCACATTAGTTAACATAGCTGCCTCTTCAATTTTAGCTGACCACCTACCTTCCCTAACAAGATGACTCTTCAACTTCATTGTTTGCATTTTTAAAATTTTGATAATAATTGCAATATTTTCAACATTTGATAACTTGACCTCACAATCACTTAGAAACCTTATTTGATGACTCAAATACATTAAATATGACCTTTTTTACAAGCATAACATGATGAAGATGAAAAATTTACAAGATTTCCTCATGGAGGCATAAAATCACTAGGTGCTCTTGCACCATACAACTAGCCTGAAAAATACCTCAAGTCCCTTTGAGGACTAAGTGGCATCAAAATTGCTTCTTCACACCTACATACCTTTACGAATTTTGTCTTAGACTGCTCTCTTTCTTTACTCTTGTTGCACTCTTGAAATCATGAACTTTCCTTTGTCAAACACCTTCAATAACTTCATCTTTTGCTATCATCCCTACCATCAAGTTCTTTGCCCACTAACGTTTGTATTCTCAGATTCCAAACGACTTTCTTGATAGTATTTAACTTCCCTCTAACCTCTTTTCCAATAAAAGGACACATGACTATCCTTAGTATACTTTCACCATGCTTTTCTAAGCAATATTTCCTCTCTTCAATCAATTCATCCTTGACCTCCTCTTAATCTATTTTTCATAATCTCATCATATTTTCCAATCATTGGATCACTCTTAAATTGACTTTCAAGTTTTGTAATGGCTGCAAACTCTTCAAGTGCTTTTCAGACAGATATCCATCTCCCTCACTACTTCATCACACAACCTCAACATACCATTCATCTTACCCAACAAACAATCCTGGAAGATGCACCTACCCACTCTCTCTCTCTCTGGTGTAACTCCATCTATGCCTTCTCCCTAGCTTAATCCCTGTTGGAGGATAGTGAACATAGATCTCTTCCTTCTCTATAGCCAACACATCTGCAACTCTTTCTCTATTGTAGCTTTAAGATGGACCAAGCACCTGCAACCAACAACTTAACAAACCTCCAGATCAACCAAATCTATACCAATTGATGTAGAGAATCTACCGACTTCAAGGGTTATAAAGACCCTAAACACAAACTTGGAAAATCTCTTAAACATTCACAAAAATCCACTTCAATGAAACAAAATTCTTCATAGCTTCAATACACCAAAACACTAAATCTAGGTTCCAACCTCTTACCAGACCTTTAGCACACCTTAGTTAAACTAAAAATGGTAGGATTAAACCAAATAGACTTCCAAATAACACTAATACCTTCATACATCAATCTTTTTCACCCAAGACACCTTTATGCCTGTAGTACTCCATAATGGAAAAAAATGGGTATATCTACTAAACCAGATTGAATCTCTGAAGAAAAAATACATTTTTAGGAACCCATTATTAAATAATTTAACATATCAGAAACTTAGATGAAGTTGTTTTGGAAATATCAACCTCAAAAATGATTGTGTTGCAATAAATAGCTCCAAATAGGCCTATTTAACAAAGTAATTAACAAAGCAAGTACCAACTATTTCACTCCGCAACCCAAAATAACCATGGAAAGACCTTTAATAGGCTGTAAAACTTCAAAATCAATAAATTTTGGTGATTGGGAGACTCATTAATACCCAAAAACACAAAACCCTCATTCATGGCCTATTTTAAACTAGGTAAAACAGGGGTTTATTGAAAGTCAATACTCTTAGCCTCTTTCCACATTAATAATGCCTCAAACATGTTTAAATATGCCTAAATATGGTTTCTAAGCCTTCACCAATCCTTTATCAATACATTTTTTACAAACTCCATCACTTAGCCATCTACTTTGAATGAAAAATCAATGAAAATCAATGAGGACAACAATGAAAATTTGCAACAAGACTTCCCTTGCATCTACCAACACACTCAAAATGAAAAAAAACTCTAAAATAACCCATTCCATTGATTTAAAAAACCTCCATCAGTGGAATGGTTGTTAAAGCTCCCTTTAGACTCTCAAAACCCTTAAATTGGGGTTTCAAACAAGTTTACTGTAAAAATTCCTTCAAATCCTCTAAAATGAATGAAAATAACTCAAATATCTTCTAAATGGAAGCTAACACAATACTTTATGAAATAAAATTGAGGTTGCACCCAAGGGATGTTGTACAGTTCATACAGTTGCTTGCAAAACAATAAGAAAACACTATAACTACAAAAAACAAGGTTATTTATTCAAAATTTTCTTCAAGATACAATCTCCAATGCTTTTATTTCCTTTCCCAAGGTTCTTATGAGATGTTACATTAGTTAAAATAACTGCCTCTTCAATTTTAACTAACCACCTACCTTCCCTAACAAGATGACTTCAACTTCCTTCATTGTTTGCATTTTTACATTTTTTACAATAATTACAATATTTGCACCATTTGATAACTTGACCTCACAATCACCTAGAAACCTTATTTGATGACTCAAATACATTAAATATGAATTTTTTTACAAGCATAACCTGATGAAAATGCAAACTTTACAAGATTTCCTCATGGAGGAATAAAATCACTAGGCGCTCCTGCACTAGCAAGAAGTGTATGGAAGTGATATTGGATGTTCAAGGAATATCACTATGTGATCCACATGTTACTAATTTTCTGCTATAGTTCTATGTTATGTCTTGAGTTGGCTTTCTGGGTTATTTATGGATATCTAGCCAACAAGGCTTGTTCCTTTGCTTGGGTCATGTGCTTGGGGGGTTGTGCTAGTAATGGATGATGTATAATGATAGATTTGGGTCCTAACCTATCTCATTTAGGACCATTTCAAGTAAATTTAATTGAAAGTGTTTATGGACCGACTAGTTATGTGCTTCAATGTTTCATCTACATGTTTCCTTGATCCCAACTTGGGATGATGTGCGCTTGCATGTAAATCATTTTGGATCACATTAAAAGAAGTGTTAAGATTATTTTTGGTCCTCTCTATCCTTGGTATAGGACTGCATTATGCTTTGATGGCTAATTGATTGAATTCATTTTTTATTCTCTTCTTGACTAACCTAATTCAAAAATTAAAGTGTTGTGGTGGATATAAATGCAAGATCATTGTAGATTCAACAAGATGGAGAAGTGTACAAGTGAAAAAAAGTGTGTGTGTGAGCTATGTTAAATATCCAACAAAGATAGTGCTAAATATTGTGAAAGGAAAGATCAATTGTGCTTGAACACATTAATTAACAAAGAGTTGTGTTGTAAATCTTTGTAATTCTCTTATAAATATTGTGTATCCTACTATGAGATAGTCAATCTCATCAATTCCTCTATATCTTTCTCATAGAGTTGGTTGGTACTTTAGTGCTACAAGTCCTTTTTGTATCTTTCTCTAAACCAATGAGCCTTCTTGCACGTATTTTGGTAGTGAGCCTTATATTGTGAGTTAACTCCCACCATGGTTTTTCTCTCATTGGGTTTTCCACATAAATTTAGTGTCTCTTTGTACAAGTGCGTGTTCTCTATCTCTTTTTGTTTGTTGTTGATCTGATTACTTCTACATATTTCATTGTTAAATTTTTTTAAAGGTATTAAATATTCAAATTGAAATATTCTTCTATGTTACTTCTCTACTTAAAGTTCTATCTTTATTAGCCAAAAGAGTTTGAGTTGTGCTAAAAGTTTCAAGTTCCGGAAGGGATTGATTTTTGTGTAGACTGATTCACTTCCCTTCTCAGTCTCTGGAAGTTTTCAATAGTGTTATGTTTGGAGGGCTATTTATTTTTATATTTTCTAATTAAGAGGATATGCATAAGTTATTAGTTCAGGGTCCTTAGTTTTATGGACAAAAAAAATCAAAATAATCATTCCATCTACAAATGGAAGCCTAGGTTTGACCCTAACATATATATTTGTGTTATCTCACCAACTTGGGCATGTTTTATTAGCATACAACTATAATACTAGGAAACATCTATTATTGAAAGCATAGCTAATTTATTTTTCTAATTATTGGATATAACTAAGGTAAAAATAGATACAAGTTGATTGATTCTTGCTATATTTTTTGTAAACATGGAACTAAACAAGATTCTTCCCATTCAAAAATGTTACAATCAAATTATGGAATATGGGATAAAAAAATGTGTGAAAATTTCATGCACTTTTGTAAAAATTGTGCCTACTTTTGGAATTTGATTAATCAATACCCAAAACCTTAGAAAGGAAAGGTTGATTCAAAAGATAGGGTTAAGCCCTATTTCCCCCTATTAGAAGCAAGTGAAGATGTATATCCCTTTAAAACTAATATAATTAAGATTCTTGAATCCCCTTAGGGTATTTAACACTTTTCTTGTGGTATAGAGGGGGTTATTATGGCTAACATTGGAGCTTTAGAAAATGAAGGGAAAATAAAATTTCCATCAAATATTAGGATTGTGGGTTGGGAGAGAAAATAATAATGAGGTATGAGGAGCCCTTAGTGGTGGAAAATAAGTCATGAAAACAAATAAGGATGGACAACCAGATATATAATTAAGCTTAGCTAGGGTGGAGAAATCATATGGACCCTTTTTGGAAGGGGAAAATAATAAGAATAAATTTAGAAGTAAGTTGAATAGGGTAGTCTCCCTTGTGGAATCAAATATAAAATATTTTTTTCCTAAAATGACTAGTGCTCATTTTTTGAAGAAGTCAAACACAACCAAGGCAGAGCAGATGTTCTTTCCTTTCACTGGAAGGTGAGAATCCTAGAAGTACTACTAGTTTTGAACAATCTGCAATATTACCAAATGTAAATGAATAAGTGTGATGCTAGCGTGGATTTGATAAATCCTAATAGAAAAGGGAAATATCACAAAAGAAGAGTATGGAAAAATGATTGATGTTGGGATGAATAACATATTAGATAGGTGTTCTCAAAGGGAAGAAAGATCAAGGGAAACTATAGGAAGTTGATAGTGATAAGAAAAAAATTGGAGATGGTTTCCTCCAATAAAAATTCAAAAATAATATTCTATCCTAGAACATAAGGAGGCTAAATAGTCCCCATAAGCATTTTTTCTTAAAAAGTATATTATAGATAATAAAGTGGATATAATTTTGGATTACGAAATGAAGATGACTAAAGATACCTTCTCCTAAATTACAAATGAAATTTAGCTAGGAGGGGATTACTATTTAAGTGCTATGGATGTAGTTTTTGATAGTAATGTCACTATGTGGGACCCTAATTATTTTAAGGGACACAAATTCAATTATTCCAAATATAACCTAGAAGTTTTATTCTCTAGCATTAATATTAGGGATTAATGGGTGTTTTCCAACATTTATGCTCCTAATAATAGAGTAGCAAGGAAAATTATTTGAGAGGAATTAAATAAAATTATCTATAATTATCAAAATGTTTGATGATTGCTAGTTGGGGATTTCAACTTCCTCCTTTTTCCTTTAAAGAAACTTATATATATTAAAGACTTCATTGATAGTATGATTAACTTGGTGGACTTCACTTCCAAGGAAATTCTCATGGAATTTGACCTAGAATAGATGTCTTCCACATGGTCTAATAGAAGAATTTGGAACAACCTCATACAATTCAAAATTGTTTGCTTTGTTATCTCAAGATATTGGAATATAATTATTCCAATCTTTACCTTGTTTCCATCCCAAGAATCAAGTATAATCACAACCCTTTACTACTAAATTGGTATGTTCCTACAAAAAGTCTCTCATCCTTTCAAGTATGAGATATTATGGGACTCCTACATAGATTTAGAAGCTTGGTAGAAGAATGGTGAAAAAATACCTTCAAAGAGGCTATAATATTTAAATTAGTTTAGAGGATAAAGAATGTGAAAGGTAGGGTTAAGGGGTGGAATAGTGACAATGCATTTAAATAAAACTTGAACATATTCAAGATAAGATAATGGTTGGTCAAACTGATATTGATACTTGTAATCAAGAAAAAATGTTGTGCTTGGAATGACTCAAGTTTGATTCAATTGAAGATGTTTCCTGTAAATAAAAATTAATAATTCAATCATTTTCAAAGGGAGAAAAAAATATAAATAAATTATAGGTTAATCTACACTTAAACATAGAAAAAGGAATGCCATTTTTAAGCTTCTAAATTAGTAGGGTTTTGTGGTCATCTTCAAGGAGGATTTTGTAAAAGTCAACATTGATTTTTTTAAATATCTCCTTAAGGAACAACCTCAAGCTCCTAACCCTAGCTTTTAATTATATCCTTGTGGTTATTATCCCCATTTTAACTAAGGAATGAAATGAATCTATGACTAGAGAAGTGATAGAGGAAGAAGTTGAATTTATTATCTTCTCTTTTAAAGCCTTCAAAGCTCCAAGGTTAGATGGTTCCCATCCCACTTTTTTCAAGAATTCTAGGATATTATTAGGATTGATGTCACTAATAATATTGGAGAGTTATTTAGGACAAAAAAATTACTAAAATAGCTCAAAACTATATTTATTTTCCTTGTTTCTATAAAAGGGAGGTCAACTCTTGTAGAAACTTAAATAGTCTTGATTGATATTATGCATCTAATTCTAATTAATTAGCATCACTTCCCCCTAAATCACTTTTGCATTAACCAATTAATTAAATAATCTTTATTATTTAGTTAAATTCATCAACTTCTACTATTAATCAAATAATTAACTTTATTAGATTAACTTATCCTCTTTTGACTAATGTTCATTAGATTTAATTAAATAAATCAATTTATTTAATTAAAGTGCCAAATTCCTCTCATTTGATTAAATAAATCTAATTATTTAAAATAAACATGTCACAATTTCCTAATCCACTCCAATTTGATTAATTCTGAATTAATGAATTGTATTAACATCCTAATCTTCATTACTCATTTTTCTAGCTTTTGACTCTACCTTGGTGGAGTAAACCCATGGTCAACTAACCAAGTTGCACATGAAAACAATTTCTTTTAATTAACTAATTAGCCTATTTTCCTCTCAAAGGCATATTCTTTGGAATATTCTCTCAATTTGAATTTCCCTCCAAAGGCTTTCAATAGCCTCTTACAAAGGTCTTTAATGCTCTTACAAGAGCCGCCTTTTCCTTAAATGGCCTCTTACATGCCATCTTGTCTCTCTTTGATCTCAACCATTTTCATTCAATTCTCTCTTACACCCCTCTTACACAATCTACCTAAGCCTTAACTCCTCTTACACATCCCTCTTCCCAAAATGTTCTCCCACATGTGTGAGCACATGTCCCTATTGTTTCTCTTAGCCTTGTGACACTTGTCACTTGGCTATTGAATATCCATTTACTCTCACATTTCCCAATTTCACCCCTTCTTCCAACCCTTGAGTCCTATAAATAGAGGGATTCTCTATGAAGAATGGATATGTCATCTCATGCAAAGTCATTATGCTCATTTCATACATCAATCATCTAATTGCTATCACTATATTTGAGGACAATTGGAATTTATCACATCCATTTGATCCACAATCTCATGCAATCTTACTATAGGCATATTAACTCATAGAAATCACTCATTTTCATGTCATTTTAGCTTGGTTACTATACTTTTGCATCATTTTCATCATCCACACACAAAAATGATCTTATAGCTTATCAAAGGGATTGGGAAAGGGCCACTTTCCACATCAAAGTGACACCAATCCCCCTATGGGATGGAGGTTTGATCTATTTATTTTGTTAACATTATTTCATTTTCTTTCTTTTGTGCTTTTGCTTCATGTTTTCATCTTTGTTTGATCAAGAATCTCATAGGGAATGATGTTTGTGTTAATTTGAATGACTAACCTTGTTTATGTTGTCTTTGTTTAGCTTGGTGTAAATTATTATTCACATTTTGGGGTTAGGAGGGCTAATCACTTAAAAATTTGATATTTTGGCTTGGAAAACATGTTTTTGCGGGTTCTAGGAACTAGTGTAACTATTGACATTATTAGAGTGTCACTTATACAAATATAGCATTGCTTTTGCAAATAGAGTTGTTTTTTTCATCACAGAGTCACCATTGAGGTCCCTAGTTTAGTGCATAGTGCTACTATTGTATTTCACCATAGTGTCACTTTTGCTAAATAGCATCACCATTGCAATGATATAGAGTCGCTTTTGCAAAATAGCATCACTATTGCAAACAGAGTTGCTTTTGTTTTCTTGCTTTTGCACTCCATCTTAAAATGGCCATATCTTGGTAATATTTTGGCCTTTTTCAGAACTTTTTTTTTTGGAATGGGGTAGAATTTCATGATTTATTCAATGGTTTAGGTGCTTCTCAATTTTGGTAGAGGTAAATCTTTCAATTTTGCATCTAAATTCAAATCACATTGCAACTTGGTCTAGTTTGTAGGGTTTTAATTCTTAATCATTTATCTAAACCTCATATCTTCTTATTTTCTTGATTTCATCTAACATATGCAGCATGGAATTTTTAGGTTTGAAGAGGAGCATGAAGTAGTGAAGTGAAATAAAAAAGCATTTGATATTCATTGTAATATTGTTTCCAAACACTCATGGGAAAATAACCCATCACATGTTATTTTCATTTCATGCTTTAGGACTACTAGGTTTCAAATCGAGCTCTAAAATTAACCATTGTAATCTTGCTTTCAAAATTGGTTAAAATTGAGCTTACAAACTTACTAAATCATTTCGATTTTGGGTTAAAATTGAACAAGGAAAACTTAGACTCAGTTTGGTGCTTAAAATGAACTTTCCATTACTTTGAGGGTTAAAAAGAACTAGTGTCTTCATTGTCTTATAGTTTGCAAATTGTCTTAATGTGTGTATGATCTTCTCTCGCACCATTTGGTGATCTTGAGTGATGAGCCTAGCTTTTGTTCCAATTTTGGGTAGAATCTATAGTTTATTTGATGGAAGTTGTCATGGAATTTGATGTTAAGTGTTGATATTTTCATAATGTTTCCCTCAAACCATAGACATTGGGCTTAATCCTATCTCTACAAGTTTTAATGACATTGGCATATTGTGTGGATTATATATATTGATTTTGCATGTGGTTAATAGATATGTAGTTATTGTGCATACAGACATTGCCATGCAGATTTAATTTGAGAATGACACCTCCAGCTAGGCATGCACCGTAAAATCCAACAAAGGAATCACTCAAAGGTCAAAGGAGGTCGATGGTAGAAAATTCCTCATGCAACTGAATGTAACCATCTTGTAGTGGAATTTAATGATTGAGTAGATGTGGGCGTTACTGTTGTGCTAAACATGTGTTTGGACCTACATGTTTGACCAAATTCCATGCACTTGTAACCGTTGCCACTCCATTTCTCTATTTTCTGTAAATGGCATCCTCCCAATCGTGGAGCTGACTTCCTTGTCTAATAGATAGTATAAATAAATATCTAATGCTCCTTCTTTGGGAGGTTTCACGATTTGATATTGTACTTACACTCTCAAGTTTTCAGTAACATAGATACTTTACTCTTTTGTACTCATGATTTACAGTGAATAAAATAAAGTTTTGAGTTTGAGCATCTAAATCCTTATTAGTTTTAGAGGATACTTATCCAAGGGGAGCGACTTGGTGAGTAATCCATCCTCTTAGTTTAGTATTACTTGTTATTTAGTAATTATTTAGAAATATAGCATCGATTGTTCCTACAACCATTAGAATTCCATTCTATGACTGTTCTTGTAGCCAAAGAAGACAGAGTAGTGTTCTGTTTGTTGCTCAGATTTTCATTTATGTTATGCATTTTAGTTTGATGTAGTTGTTGATTAATGATTTGAATTTATGGTATTCCCTTCGAAGCAATTTAGTTTCACTATTGTGTGTTCCTTAGTTGTAGGATGTGAATGGCTACTTTAGGGTTCCTAGTGCACATATTGTGTTGACCCATTTCAAGTTCACGTCCCTGGGCTAACAACTTAAATGCACCTTCATGATGATTGAAATGGTTCTTTAGGTTAGATGTACAATCTTTGATTCATGGTTGTAAGGGCTTAGTTATTAAATCATTATAGGAGGCCAACATTTTTGGCACTGTTGCCAAGGAATCGTGTTAAACTAGGGAGTTATTTGGATTCATTGGTAGTTTTCTTGTTGTAGTGTTTCTAGAAGTTGTTCTTAGTATACCCCTCATTTAGGAAGTAATGAACCCCCTATTCTTTACCAATTCTTTGTGTGAGCTGGATGATAGTGAGTGATACCGCATGGATAGAGGAAGGAGAATGGATGCTTATGGGATATTTCTTCTTAACAATCCTAATCCATTCTAGCTAGTTGAATATCAAAACCTACCAAGAGAAGAAGAAGATCCACACCCCTTTGCTGATACAATTCTTGATCTGACTAGCTCTAAAGTCTCCTCTGAAGACAAAAATCAACTTGAGAACCCCTTTGCTTTGGAACTACATCAAGTAGGCATGGGTGATGCAAATAGGAAAAGACCTAACCAACCAGCTTTTCCTTTCCCCATTTCCCATCAGAATGAAGTTGAAAACATCAAGAATATCCCTACTTCAGCACTCCCCAAGTTTTATGGAATTGTCATAGAAGATCCTGATAGCTTTTTATTTGAGTTTGACATACTTTGCAGGAGTTATGATTATAATACTAATTCCCACAAGCTTAAGCTATTTCCTACCACTCTGAAAGAGGCTGCATTAAGATGGTTCATGAGCCTAGGCAAAGATACTATGGAAACTTGGGAAGACATGAAAATCAAATTCCTTGAAAAATACAATGAATATTACAGGGGCAATGACATGAGAGGAGGTGGCATTTTTCAGGATGCAGCAGAAGGAAGTTGAGAGCCTGGAAGATTATATTGCAAGGTTTCTATTTTTCCTACTAAAACCTCCACACCATACACTCAATGAAGACTCACAAAAGTTTATTTTCCTAAGAGGAATCAATGATAGTTGCACTGATGCCTTGAAACTCATGGGAGGAGGAGATATCTCCCAAGTTCCTTGGGAAGATATCAAGAAAATATGCTATAACTACTCTAGGGCAGCTTCAAAGAAAGGGATTGCTTACCAATCTTCCATGGGTAAGTTAACTACTAATGGAGTTTCAATAATGGAGATTACTCATTTGTTGATAAACTTCAAGCAAGAAATTATAAATAATCTAGCTACTCAACTAGATACACTTTAGGCCAAGAAGAAGCAAGAGGAAGCAAAGGCAATGTTGACAGAGTATTGCCTCCACTGCAGACAAAAGAAGAGGGACTATAGATGCAAGATGGTAGCTAATCTTGAAAGCAAGAAGATTCCACCTGAGTTTAAACCAATCCAGATTGAAGAAGACCAAGTATACTATGTTACACAAAGGAAGCCTTGGGCTCCAAGACAAGGTATGCCACCAGATCCACTATCTTATGTTGGGCCATATTTTAATTCCTATTCATGTAGTAACCAATGGCAGCCACCATATCTATCCATCTATGGAGGATATCCACCAAATCCTTAGAGTAACCCTCCAAATG
The DNA here is from genome assembly GCA_007258455.2 of Sequoia sempervirens. Taxonomy (NCBI): domain Eukaryota; kingdom Viridiplantae; phylum Streptophyta; class Pinopsida; order Cupressales; family Cupressaceae; genus Sequoia; species Sequoia sempervirens. The sequence goes on along the minus strand of VDFB02379711.1, from coordinate 176,919,485 downwards.
CTTGGCCCAATCATCAAAAATCTCCACCCTAGTGGCAACAACCTTAGGGGAATTGGCAGTAGTTTCAAGAGCATTAGCAACCACCTTTAGGAAACTGGCAACAAACAAATCAATGGAGGGGAGGACAACAATGGCCTTCCCAGACAACCAGTTACATGCAACCACCTTCTTAGCCCCAACAACCTGCTATAATGCCTCCACTTGCTAATACAAGATCAAATGCACCTAAACCTTCTTAGCTACCAACTCTACTCACACCCAATCCAAATAACAAACCACAACAACAACCTACATACTTTGTTGATTCAAAATAATTCCCTACATATGTTGTGAGTGTAAGTGACATCCACTTGCATATAGGAACTACTCTACCAGCCCCATACAAGCCCATTATCACTGAGCTTCCTATGGAAGAGGAGGAGGAACCTTTAAATAATCTCATTCAACCAAGTGTACCTAAAAATCTTGAACCATTCCAAGCCAAGCAGACTGAATAAGAACCACCATTTCCTTAGAGATTTGAAGTCACCAAGAAAAAGGAAGAAAATAAGGATACAAATTTTGACATCTTGGATTAGCTAAAACATATGTGTGTCCAAATGTCTCTATTTTAGGCCATAAAAGATGTCCCAATTTATGGCAAGGCAATCAAGGAAGCATGCCTCAAGAATCTAGGTAAGAAAAAGAAAGACCCAACCATAGTTCATGTGGTTGGACAACTAGCTAGAATCATGCTTAGAAAAGTGACTATCCCCAAGTATAATGACCCAAGTAGTCCTGTAGTAGTAGTTGTTATAAATGAGATCCAAATTAAGAACACTTTGATTGATTTAGGGGAAATAATAAATGTAATGACCAAGGACATCCTACAACAACTAAACATTGCAAGCATGAGATCTACTCCTAATGTCCTGCAACTTGTTGATAGCTCCACTGTTAAGCTTGATGGTGTAGTGGAGGATCTTGTGGTAGTTTTAGACTCCTGGGAGTACCCAAGAGACTTTATGATTCTTTCTCCTAAAGCTACATTAGGTGGGTGTCCCATTATTCTTGGAAGGCCTTGGTTAGCAACTATAGATGCATACATTAGATGTCGGTCAGGTGACATGACCATTTTAGATGGGAAGAGCACAAAAAAATTTGTTCTTTAACCTCCCACTCAACCATCTCATAATGAAGATAATCCCGTATGGCCACATGTTGGTGAAGAGGCTGAGGAAGTTAATTTTTTGGCATAGCTTATGATGCTAGGAAAAATATCTTTCATACAACTCCAAGATGAGGATGAAGTATTGGCTAACATAATTCAAAACCATTGTAAAGTGGAGGAAGCATCATCTTCGTATTTTGCTACTCCAGTCAAGACACTTCTATCTGCTCTACCTATAGCCACTCTTCCACAGGAAAACTTCCTACAGCAATAGGTATGTCCCATACATTGCTACCTTATGAACTAAAGGTATAATGTGTTAATGAAGCAACCGTGATAAAGTTAAATACACAAGTATAGGTGTCAAAAGGAAAATATTTGAATGTTAACATTAAATTAAGTGAAGAACAACAATTATTATTGGAAAACATATTAAAGACCCATCAACATGCATTTTCGTGGGATTATCATGATATGAAGGGATTGGACCCTAAACTTTGTACACACAAAATTTACATCAAAGATGATTGCACCTTAGTAAGACAACCACAAAGAAGAATTAACCCTACACTAAGAGAAATTGTAAAAGGAGAACTGTAGAAATTACTAGTTGCAGGATTTATCTACCCCATTTTAGATAGTCAGTGGGTGTCTCCATTAGTGATTGTGCCCAAGAAAGGAGGGAAATGGTGAGTTTGTGTTGATTATAGGGAACTTAATGTTGTCACCAAGAAGGACCACTTTCCCTTACCCTTTATTTATCAAGTTTTGGACACACTTGCAGGAAAACAATACCTTTCTTTTCTAGATGGATTCAATGGCTACAACCAGATCCAAATTGCATGTACTAGAGGACTAGGAGAAGACCACATTTACTTATCCATGGGGGACCTATGCCTATTTGGTACTCCCATTTGGCCTATGTAATGCACCTGCAACTTTTCAGAGGGTAGTCATTAGCATATCCTTAGACATTTCTCATGATTGCGTGGAAATTTATATGGATGACTTTACTGTAAGAGATCACACTTCCTTAATCCAAAATTTCACAATATATTTTTTTTAAAGTAAATATCTTAATGTCTTGCTCAATTAGTTGTATACTTAGGAACTTCTATCCATACGGGATAGGCATTTATCCATCTGAGATAGGCATCTAACCATACGGGTTAGGTTAATGTCCATATAGGACCAAGACTCATCTATAATGTCCATTCAGGACCAAAACTCATCTATCCATCTAGGATAGGAATCTAACCATTCGGGTTAGGTTAATGTCCATTTAGGACCAAAATCTATTTATCCAAATAAGGTAGACATCTAACCACATGGGTTAGACAATGCTCTGGCCAGGGACTTAGACTCATTGGGACCATCTGGGTCCTAAGTCACTCTCTAAAGACTACACTCCCCTATTAGGAGTGCACCGAGGTCGATGTCCTTAGGAGTATGTGAGATAAGAATAAAAGCTTGAGTCCCACCTCAGAATTTTGCCTAAAGCCTCAAGGAATCAAGCGAATCCATCCAGGATTCCTTCTAAATATAACAAGTAATTTCCAACTTCAATTTTAATATTTATTTATCTTCCTTTAACTCAAAGTATCTTAACAAGACCAATAAGGTAAACACCATTAACAAATCCTAAATCCCCACCCCAAGCACCTGTGTCCTAGGGACAACTCCGTCCCTAGATTTCCTACATACACCATTTTAGTATGGTATCAAGGCATATAATATGTAGCTCTATTTTCTAATATATTATTGGATGTAAAATATTTTGTGGGTACACAATCGTTTCTAGGGCCATTGGCCTAGATAGTTTCTCTTCGGTTGCTACCCACATAAGAGAGCACATAAAGCATAAAGATTCATGGTGATGTTTTGCTTGTTTCCTAATTCATCTATGTCCTAAATTCCTATAAGTCACATCACCCTTGCCCGTTAAATAACAAATCATCAAAGCTAAAAGAATTAAAAATTCAATTCACATGCCCAAACCTTATTGGGGTTTTCTATGGTTTTTAACTAGTGGATGTAAGTCCATTATAGTATTATCTTTTTTTACATTATCAATCCAAGAGGGATTTCCCGCCGCTTGGATTTTAACTCCAAAATGATCCTTATTACTCCCCGAAAATTTATAGGTACGATGCCACAAACGTAGTTGTTGTAGCTTTATTAAGCTATAAGTGCAATAACTCAAGCACGACGACATTACCCATAAATGTGATTCAAAGGCACTATTAATACTGAACACTGCTGGTTTTTATGTTTTCCTCCTCTTATTTAAGTTTTCTATCTAAGAAGGAAATTAAATGTATTATCAATAATAAGAAAAGTAGCTTTTGCACATAAACCAAATGGTAATATAAAAGCTTTATACCTTCTTGCTAAGTAAAATTAAATGAACTTACTAAAAAAAACTATTTATTCAAGTACATTTGCTAGAAAGAAGTATTGCATCTACTTACATCCTATGAAAGTAAATTTTTTTGTAACAATGAATTCAATAGTTAGATCCATTTATGAAATAGAAACACTTAAATATAAAGTTAAATTATTCAAGATGGATGATCTAATTCAGAGATGGTATGAATCTAATTATTTTGTAATGTTAGTATTTCCTAGAAAAGAAATTTGAATCTATTTGCATAATATATGTCATAGAGTAAGTAGTTTTGATTTAAATTGCATAACACTAATATTATCAAGATAACTATCCATCTAAGATAGGATAAATAATTCCAACTCAAGGAGACTTCATGGCATAATCTATTGTTTCAAGACAAAAGGTTTATTAATTTTGATTGAATTGCATAGATAAATGATCTAGCTAAAGAAGACTTGATTTTAATTGTATAATTTATTTCACTAATGTCTTAGATAAACCAATACAATGTCTTAATAAGAGCCTTGATTTTAATTGTATAAGCTATACTAATAATGCCTCAAAATTGATGATCTATCTAAAGTAGGTTTGCATTAATTTGCATAAGTTTATTCTTGATAATATTCTAATGATTACATAATGATTTATTCACTATGACCTTGTTGTAATTAAATAAATCAACCTTGTTTTAAAATAAATTGAATCTACTTGCATATTGAGGGAGAAAATTAATTCAAAGAATAACCATGATGTTGAATAATTAAGTTTATTGCAAATCTATTAAATCATAACTATGATGTGCTATAAACCTTGAATCCCAAGGAAATAAATTTATTGCATGGAGAGAAAGTTTATTTGAAGAATAACAATAAATTTAAGAGTTAAGTTTATGGCATAACAAGAAAGCACTTTTATTAAAGAGATATTAGTAATTCCTTAAATTATATTGTATTTTGTTTGCATGAATTTAATTTTACTACTTAGCATTTGGTAAAACAATGAACTCATTTAATGAAACATGAATTTAAGATTAAAATTTAATTTCTAATAGTCATAATTGTTATCACAAAATTGAATTATTGTCATAAAGTTATAGTGTTGTCATAAGATATAAAGGTTGTCATTCCTCTATTTTAAAATCTTCTATAACTAGGTCCATACTCATAGTTTATCATCATTTTATGAAGAAGAGAGGTATATTCTAAGTTCATTTATTATATTCAACAATAGTTAGTAATCATTTCCATCTTTTATTCAAAAGAAATTAAATACTATCTCATAGAACCTGGTTTAGACCAAATCTTTATTAATCATAGATGTTAGTTAATTTGTTGTCTTACTAAATTAGGATAACATTATTAAAATTAAGAAATTCATGAAATTTCTTTAATAACTTGAATTCATTTAATGAATAAGCCCATCTTTTTATTTTTAATTAGACCAAATAATTTATTATTTAATCTATCCAATTGTACCCCTTTTGAAAATTCTATCAATCTATTTATACAAAAAAAACTATTTTATTTATTACTTAGCTAAATTAAAAGAATAAATGTTATAGAGAACTTTAATATAAAAACCCATATTATAAAACATATGTATTTAGATTTATTTTATTTTAGCAATAATAAAATAATAATTTAATTTAAATAAAGAATATTTCTTTATAAATAAAAATAGATGAGAATAAATTTATTTATTTATTTATAAATATATTGATTTAAAGATTAAAAAATAGGAAAATTAATTTCATTCTAGATTTAGTTTAGAAAAACGAGTGGTAAGGACAATAATAATAGATTGATTTAAAAAAATTTATTTTCACAAACAAGAATAGGAAAGAGAGTAATAGTTTGATTCTAGCAAATTTTCTAGATTTAATTAGTTATTCTTAAAGCAAATCAAAATAAATGAAATATGGATGTTGATGGAGTTGCAACAAATCTTCTTCCAAATCTTCTTTTTATGCCTTCTTCAACTCGATTCTCCTTCCTTCAATCCTATCCTTCTTCAAAGTGATAGCATAAAGATACCATTCATGTGTTGTTGATGAGAGAAGAAATGGCCTTAATTTATAGACTTGAGAGGAGGTAAATGAAGGGTCAAGATTGAAGATTGATTCAAAGGCTAGGGTTGTTTGAGAAGGTGGAGTTTGGATTGATAGCCTCACTTTATGACAAGTGTTACAAGAAGAAGGCTTAAAAAATAGGCCCACATGGCATGGGGAGAAGAGCCAAAGGTGCTCACACGTGTGTGAGCACACCTTGGGAGAGGTGGATATGACAAGTCCCCACACCTTTCCCAAGACCATGAAACTCGTCACTCCTTTTTAAGTGACTTTTTAGGGGTTCATACTTTGCTCAAAAATTCATATTATATTTTCAATAAGATTCCACCCCATAGATACTTACCCTAGGGGTTCATTTTTACCCTAAAGTCAATAAAACAAGCCCAAATAATCTTATGCAAGAGAATTATAATTTTAAAATACAAATTTTGATTTGTAAGCACACTTTGGGTAGATGATATGTTGACATGTCTGTGATATGTAAGAGAGAGGCTGGCTTGATAATGACATGTCTATGACATGTAAGGGAGGGGGGGTTTGATCGTGTGTGCTCACAAATGTGTGAGCACACATGGGGAAGCCAAATGGATCAAAGAGGAAAGGTCACATGCATGGTGTGAACTCCCACACAAGGGTGAGTGGGGATGAGTTGTAAGGTGATAGTGACTTGTGCATGCAAGTTACATGTGAGAAATATTAGAATGAATTTTTAAATTTTAGAAAACTATAATGAAGATTAATAAATCAATTAATCTAGGATTAATTGATTAATGAATTATAGAGGATAGTGGCATCTCCCTAATCCTAATTAATTAGATTAAATGATGTATTATATTAAATTAATGTGACTTAGGAAAGTGGCTAATTTTATTAATTAAGTATAATGATAGATTGTGCTAATTAATAATTCTTAGGATAGGATAGAGACGCTTGTCACATAATGACTTAATTTTTCTATTCACAATTATTTTATTCCTTATTTTTTCCATTTCTCCAATACCATGTGCTGAAATTATTAATGAAACACTTATTTATTAATATTGTTAACTTTTATTTGTTCCTTTTTAGGAGTGTGTATTTAATATTTTTTTTTGTTCTTTATTTAATCTCTACCTTCTTCACACATAAATTAATTGTGTAAAAACACTTACATAATATTACCACACAAAATTATAATATGTCAGAAGTTTTAACAAAAAGAGGGTCGTGACATTTACCACTTATGGTGTTGATTTTAATCAAGTACTGAAAAAATATTAGGAGAGTTCTAAAAAGATGTGAAGACCAAAACTTGTCCTTAAATAGTGAAAAGTGTTTCATGATGATGCAAGAAGGTGTAGTTCTTGGCCACTACATCTCCCACAAGGGAATTCAAGTAGATCCTGCAAAGATTGAGGTAATCACAAATCTACCCACCTACAAAATAGAAGGATGTTAGGAGTTTCTTGGGTCATGCAAGATATTATAGGCATTTCATCAAGCATTTTAGCAAGGTAGCGACACCATTGTATACTCTTGTCACTAAAGATGTTGAATTCTAGTAGACTGAAGCTTGTGACAAGACATTTTTTGACTTGAAGACAACTTTGACTCATGCTCCTATACTCAAAGGGCTTAATTGAGAATTTCCTTTCTACATCCATATTGATGCATTAGATTATGCCATAGAAGAAGTCTTAGGAAATAAAGGAGCTATTGAAAATTCCATTTACTTTGTCAGCAAAAATTTACAAGGAGCTAAATTCAATTATATAGTGACTGAGAAAGAAATTTTGGCAATAATCTATGCACTAAACAAATTCAAACATTACATAATGGGTTACCAAATCTTTTTGCACACTGATCATGTAGCCATTTGATATCTCATGAATAAACCTTTGATCACAAGTAGGTTGGCAAGATGGTTATTTCTGATGCAGGAGTTTGATATAACCATTGTGGATAAGCTAGGGAAGGCCAATGTTATTGCAGATTTTCGTTTAAGGCTAAATACATCAAAAGACAATTGGCCCATAGGTGACTCTTTTCTTGATGGGCATCTATTCTCCCTCAGTATACAAACACCATGGTATGCTGACATAGCCAATTATTTGGTCACAAGCAGAGTTTCTTCTCACTTCTCTCCAAAAGAGAAAATGGCACTTATCAAAAAATCTTTTCCTTTCTCCTAGATTGTTGGATGTTTGTTTTATACTAGACCAGACCATATCATGAGGAGATGTGTGAGAGAAGATGAGAGATATGACATTTTGCATGCATGTCACAATGAACCATGTGGAGGACACTTTGAAGCCAAGAGGACAACAATGAAGATTTTGAATACAAGATATTACTGACCAACACTCCACAAGGATGCATGAAGGTATACTAGAAAATGTGATAGATGTCAAAGAATGAGTAGACCAACTAGATCTGATGAGATGCCACTTTTCCCACAGGTAGTAATCACTCCCTTTAACAAGTGGGGATTGGATTTTGTGGGATCCATTGACCCTCCATCAAATAGTAAGTCTTATATATTGGTATGCACTAATTATGTGACAAAGTGGGTAGAAGTTAAGGCCACGAAGCATGCAAGAGATAACAAGGTTGCAAAATTTTTTTATGAGAAGATTTTCACAAGATATGGAGTTCCAAGAGAAATAGTTATTTATCAAGGGGCTCAATTCACATCAACCCTTGTTGTAGCACTAGTCAATGAATACAACATAAGGCACAGGAAGTCTACTCCTTATCATCCCTAGGCTAATGGCCAAGTTGAGGCGACCAACAGAGAAATTGAAGTCATTTTGACCAAAACTGTAGCTATTCATAGAAAAGATTGGGAAAAAATATTACCAAAAGTTGTTTGGGCCTATAGGAAAACCTAGAAAACAACTACAGGCTTCACTCCATTTGAGTTGTATGGAAAGACAACCATGATGCCCATTGAATTTGAATATAAGACTCTTAGGACTACAGTAGATTTGGGGATGGATATTTCTAAGGCACAAAGAGAAAGAATCATGCAACTAAATGCTTTGGATGAGATAAGGAGAGTAGCCCTGCATCACATAGAGGTAGTGCATAGTCAGAGAATTAAGTGGCATGACAAATTTTTCAAGGATAAGAAATTCCAACCAAGAGATTGGGCCTTGCTCTATGACTCAAGATATCAGGACAATGCAAGAAAATTGTAGACAAGGTGGCTAGGACCATATGAAGTCACCAAGGTCTTTCCTAATGGATTTGTTCAACTTATTACCATTGACCCTGTCAGATTCAAGTTACTTGTCAATGGTCATCACCTTAGATTATATCACAAGCCGGCTTCCAAAGAAGAGTTTCTATAACAATTTATCCAACATTCAGCACCCAAGCTTCCTGCAGCCAAAGGAAGTGGACCTAGTGTCCCTCCTTCTGGCTAATTAAGGTACATACTTTTCATAATAAAGACTTAAATTCTTGTGGAAGTCCATTTCTTCACCCATCCATCACCATCTATCTCTCTCTTCCATCACTTCATTCCACCTAACCTCATTCCACTTTATTTTCATTAATTGCTCAATTTATTCCCTAAAAAGGTGAACACTACTTTCTCCATGATCTTTGCAACAAATCCTCCACACATTCAGGTATGTGTGCATTAATTACTATCTTTTAATCATATTTTAAGTGCATTTATTTAATCACTATATGTTAGTATGGACGTTCACATAGCATGCCATTATTTCCTATCAAATCACCACTCCCATCTCACATGTGTAGACACATGTCAAAATTTAGGTGGGGGGACGAAAAATATGCAAATATATTGCCCATGTGTCAATTTATGCTAGGCTACATCAAAAAATTTAAATGAGGCAATTTTAAATATGAGTGAGAGGATGACTCGCATGTGTAAAGTGACATTAACTGCAACCACCATTTCTTCACATCATAATTCTCCTTTACACTCTTTTTCTTGCCATTATTGACCTTGTCGCAATCTTGAGTTGCAAGAAAAAAGGTAAAACAAAAGAAAGGGAAAATTTAGTTGATATTGGCATTGAAAATTTAGCAGGTATTGCAAGAAGGTGTTTGGTTTTCAGATAGGAATTATAGGAAGGAAATTTCGCTGAGTGATAGTTGATTGTAGACAATGGGAGGAGGGCTAATTCAAAATGAACCCTCAGTTCATGATGTTTTATTACAGAATGCACAATGCTTGGCTGAATTTAGAAACTGTGGATGGTTAGATTACTTCCTGAAGCTAGATGGATTTGATGAAAGTATTGCACTTGAATTCTTCTAGACATTTTTTGAAGGAAAAACCACAGTAAAAGGGTTGGAGGTTGTGGCAACTGAGGAAAGAATTGCAAAGGTTACAGGGTTACCTACTAATGGAGAACATTACCCTACCTCTAGAAACACCAAGTCAGCTAGGGCCGAGTTTATAGTACACAGTGACCCTCCAATCAGTGTGGAAAAACAAGGTGCAAAAATAGCCTCTCTACCCAAACCATGGAAGCAAATAGCTATCTACATTATAAGGTATCTCACCTGTGAAGGTCATCTTTCGAACTTGCATTTAGTACATTTCAAACTCTTGAGTCACATGAGGCATGAGAGGATGATGTGCCTAACATGTTATACAATATTCTCTCAATCATGGTGGTCAAGACCCAAAAAGGTAGGGACAATTCTATTTCCCACCATTGTCTAATTAAATTGCTAGTTGAAAAGTCTCTGCATGATGTGTCTGGAATGACCTAGGAAGAATTTATAAATGTTGATCAAATTAGACCTGAGCACATGTAGGTCTAGTAGGAGATTGAGCATGGCTGAAGCCACTCATGGTGCTTCAACCTCTGGCATAGACCCTAGTGTAAACCCTCATGTAGTAGAAGAAACCATAGAAATTAGTTCTTCTGGAACAAAGCACTCAAAAAAAGAAAGCTCCTCATCAAATTTTGATGATGATGTTCCAATTGGCACCCTGATGAAAACTAGGGCACAAAAGAGAGAATTAGAAATAGGAAAAGGAAAGGCCAAAAGGAAATCAATAGAAAGAAAGGTGCCAAGTTCTAAGAAGAGGAAGGTTGACACTATTCATCCTGCAACCAAAGAAAAATGTGAGACATCCAAAGAAATCAAGACTAGCTGGGCAAGCATTTGGTATGCCTCCACAGGAAAACCCTAAGTCTAAAGAAATACCACAGGAGAACATAGAAGCTCCAATGGGGTAGGAGAATTTCGAAGAAGAAGACATATTTGAGAGCACAATAGATATAGCATTGGCTGATCTTGCTAACATTACATAAGAGTTTGAGGAAAATTAGGATTTCCTGTAGCGTGAGCAAGAAGTCCTGTAGCAAGAGGTCCTACAACAACAACTAGAACCAGAGCAAGAGTTCTTGTAGCCATAACAAAAACAAAAATAAGAGCCCCTACAACAAGATGTGGGAGAAGAAATAGTACCCGCACAGCCAAAGACAATTGGATAGCCTGAGTCCATGCAAATAGTACTATATGAGGAGCAACCATTGACAAAAAGACTAGTAGGAATTCATAATCCTCTTAATTTTATAGTACATATGGCAATTTTGAATTTATGGAAATAAATACAAAGGAGGGAGGAAGAAAGGAAAAAGGAAAAACAAAAATTTAAAAAGGAAAATCAAAAAAGGGATAAGGAAATTGAAGATAAGGATGCAAAAATTGCCACCTTGAAGAAGAGGGTGGATGATATGGCAACCTTGGTACCACATATTTTGGAATGTAGGACCCCTCCAAGGGTCTATGCTTTGCACCTGAAAGAGAAATATCTCTCTTTTAAGCCAATGAGGATTGTCTCAGGTTTGAATCCTTCTATTGACACCCCTGTTGAATTTTTCAATGCTTATCGAATTGCCTCCCCTAAAAGAAGAATTTGCTATGTGAGTTTTATTTGCATAATTATGCTATAACTCAAGACCATGATTGGAATCCACTGTTGTATGTTGGGGATGTCCAATTAAAGAAATGTATGTCTTAGGTGTAAAATGAGATTAGTTAGGGACAACAACATGGGGCTTATAAACAATTGGAGTCTAACATCCCTCTGCCCATTAGGGTTGAATCAAGCAACCCAAAGGATATTTATAGAGAATGGCTTAGAATGCTTCTCAGACCTATTTATGACAATAGGATCATGCCTTGCATTGAGGCAGTTTATAGTGAGTATGAGGTAAAGGCAACAACAAAGGAGGAAACTATGAGAAGATGCCTATCATAAAAATGGAATAGCCTAACTAATGAGCTGAAAAAGGCTAAACCCCATTGCATCCATAATTATGCTGCAACACTAAAACGGATTGATAGGTATATTTAGATTGGGAGAATGAAGGGGAAATTTTTACTTCCCCTAACTTTCCAGCCACCCATTCTCATGTGGCCTGTGCCAAACTTCAGGTTCTACCAGTATGACATTGCTGCAAAAAAATAGAGATGGAGCAGATTGGACATATTGGGAGGATTATATTGGGGCCCTGATTCATGCTCAACAACCACTGATGTTGGAAAACTATCAGTTGCAAAATTCAAAGCTTTGACTAAGTAGAAGAACAACCCTTCCCTTGCTGGAGGACCAACAAAACATTAGGTTGGGGGGAGTGATGAGCCTAGTTTTTGGTCCAATTTTAGGTAGAATCTATAGTTTATCTAATGGCAGTTGTCAAGGACTTTGACATTAAGTGTTGATATTTTCATAATAGAAATTGGGCTTAATCCTATCTTTGTAAGTTTTAATGTAATTGGTGTATTATGTCGATTATCTCTATTGATTTTGTATGTGGTTAATGAATGTTCCTTAAGGTGGTTATAGATATGCAAATATTGTGCATACTAACATTTCCATGCATATTTAATTTGAGGATGCTAAGTTGAGGAAGACATCGCCAGTTGGGCATGCACTGTAACGTCCAGAAATGGAATCGCTCAAAGGTCAAAGGAGGTTAATGGCAAAAGATTCCTCATGCAACCGAATGTAACCACCTTGTAGTGGAATTTAATGATTGAGCAGATGTGGGAATTACTATTGTGGTAAATCTATGTTTGGACCTGCATGTCTAACTAGAGTCCATGCAGACATAACCGCTACCACTCCACTTTCTCTGTTTTCCCTAAATGACATCCTCCTAGTCATGGAGTTGATTGCCTTGTCTAGTTGATAGTATAAATAAAGATATGATGCTACTTTCAGAGGTTGCATGATTTGATATTGTACTTGCACTCTCAAGTTTTTAGTAACATAGATACATTACTCTTTTGTACTCATGATTTATAGTGAATAAAATAAAGTTATGAGTTCAAGCATCCGAGTCCTTATTAGTTTTAGAGGATACTTATTCAAGGGGGGCCACTTGGTGAGTAATTTATCCTCTTATTTTAGTATTAGTTTAGTATTACTTGTTGTTTAGTAATTAGTTAGAAATTTGACATCGACTATTCCTGCAACCACTAGAATTTCATTTTGTGACTATTCCTATAGCCAAGCAAATAGAGTAGTGTCATGTTTGTTGCTCAAATTTTCATTTTTATTATGCATTTTAATTTGATGTAGTTGTTGATTGATGATTGACATTTATGGTATTCCATTCTAAGAAATTTACTTTCAGTATTATGTGTTCCTTAGCTGTAGGATGTGAATTGCTACTTTAGGGTTCCTAGTGCACATATTGTGCTGACCCATTTCAATTTCACGTCCCTGGGTTGACAAGTTAAATGTACCTTTATGATGATTGAAATGGCTATTCAAGTTAGATGTCCAATCTCTTAATAATGGTTGTAAGGTATTAGTTATTAAATCATTGCAGGAGGCCAACATTGAGGATTAAAAAAATCTTGTGGTATTTGCATAATCACCCACACATTTGGTTTTGGGATTTTTAAAATGAACGCCATGCTAGTGTAAGGAAAAAACATTATGCTCTCTCCTTGCACCTAGTGTGATCTAAAAGATTCTAAGGAATTGTGTTTTTCTTACTTTTGTTTACCCTTAGAGGGTGATCCCACAATAATAGGTTACACTTTTTGGCCAAACTTGACATTGAAATCAACATTTTTCAAGATCTTCACTTTTTTACACCTATAGCAGCTAAACCATTAAGAATTTGAAGATGAATAAAACTAGTGATTTGTGAGATTTTGAGTGTAGATTCTAATTATATATATTTTTAAAATTTAAAAAAAAATTGTGAATCCTTTTATGTATTTTTTAATAATTTATTTTTTCTACTAAACAACATTTTAAAAAAGTAATGCTTACTTCAGACTACATAACTTTTTTTAAAGAAATAATTAAATTCTAATTTTTAAAATACAGATTTGTCACACCAATATCTAATGCATGGATATTTTTTATAATTTTTTGTTACATATTTTTTTAATTAATTTTTCAAGTAGAGTAATTATAATCTAGATAGAGGTGTACCTCTAACCACAACTTTTTTTGTGTGCATTTGAATTAACATATTCCTTTTTTTGTTGGAATAAGGACATCAATACCTAGTGCACAGGTATTTTTGAGAAATTTTTTTCTCTATTTTCCTATTTTCTCATATGTTTGAAACAAAGAACTTGATGCTCATTGAAAAACCTATATTCACAAAAAATAAAATATAAATATAATAATAAAATTAAATATATTTAAAATTATACTTTTTGGGAAGCTTATAAAAAGGGATATATACTTACAAAACATAAATTTTAAATGAATTCATTGATCACCTAGATTGTAAATCAAAAGTGGTTTTTATCAACATTTTGATAAGTGTAGAGGAGACTCCATTATAGGTATGATTTAAAACTAACAGGGTTCTATCCAAGGGGGTTTGATCTAAGGGGGTCTGATCAAACCCTCTTTAATTAAGATCATTTAAATTGAACCTCTAAAGTATTAAATCATTATATTTTCTAAAAATGTCTGATTTTAGGAAAAAAAATTAGGATGTCCCAAAAAGTGTAACCCATTATTTTGGTAGCACCCTAGAGGGTCTTGCTTAAGAGACACATCCAAAAGGAGAACTCAGAGGTGAATCCAACCAGTTTTTCACTCGGGTTGGTATATAAAAGGATAAGACTAAACTGTCAAGTCCTCATGTGGTATGTAGGCATAAGTCATACAATGTCATTCAAAATGGGGTATTATCATAAAACATATAAGAGCCCCTAATATGAGTGATTAAATCCTCAAGTGGCTTGTTGGATGCTCACAAGGTGCTATGTCCCAAAGTAGCAACTAAGAACAATTGTTTTAGAGGCCAAAAGACCTTTTTACTTGTTGGTGTAGGAATGGTCATTCTGAAGCTACCCTACATTCCACTATTCATTATAGAGATAGAAAATCCTTCAGATCTTAAGATCTTCAAGGTTTGAGATTTGGTGTGCTCGTGTCATGTGAGGGGGAGTCGATGTCACCAAATCTCTAATTGTTCACTTTATCTTAGTGTTTGGAGAAATCCAAGTAGGGACTCAACAAGTAGTATCTCTTTAGCCTAGGTTGTGCATTCTTATGAGTCAATTGAACACATTGCTTGGTTCCAAAATATTGAAACAAACATTTAATAATCACAAAATTTCAAACCCTTTGAAAAGAGTGAATACCTTTAAAGAGACCAATATTATTGCTTGTCCCTAAAGATCTCATCTTTAGAGGCTTCTAAATGGGTGATCCACCAATACTAGTTTACAATTTTTGGTCAAACTGGACATTGAACTAATTTTTTCTAACTAAATATTCACATTTGGGCACCTATAGGGGCTAAACTATGAGGAATTTGAAGATGATGCAAACTAGTGATTTGTGACATTTTTTCTATAGATTCTAAATATGTTTTTTTCAAAAAAATTGGAATCATATTGCACTTCTTTTTCCATCTCCTTCATAAACTAGTTTTTTTTTCAATAAACACCATTTTTAAGGAGTGATGCTCACCGTATACAACATAACTTTTTTTCCATGAAGGATAAAATTCTATTTCTTTCACTTTTAGATTTGTAATTATGATATCTAGCACTTCCAATTGGTTTCATAGTTTTTTATTGAATATTTTTTCCTTAATCAAGTTTCAAAGTCAAACCAATTACAATTTAGACATAGGCAAATTGTATACAACAACTTTTTTTGTGTGTATCAAAATTCATTTTTTTTTATTAGATGGACATCAATATCTAGTGAACTGATATTTTTCAATTTTTTTTTATAATTTGCTAGTTTTCCACATGTGTAGAATGGAGAGCTTGATTTTCTATGAAAAACCTATGTTCAATCAAACTAAAAAAAATAAATACATAATAAGGACAAAACATATTAAAATTATATTTATTGGATAAATCATTTTGAGGACTACCATAATCCAATTGGTTTTGTGAAGTCTCCTCCATTTTCTTCCTCAAATCGAGCTTTGAAGGAAAAAAAATTGTAGTTTTTTGGTTCCAGAGGGGGAGAAGGAGGCAAAAGGGGGGTTTGAGCAAACCATGGTTCGAGTGAACCCCCCTTGGAGGTTCACTCGAACCAAGGTTTGAGTAAACCCCCTTTCCACAACCCTTTCCTTTACTTTTTTTCCCAGGAAATGTGGGATGCAACATTTAATAGGTTTGATCAAAAGGGGGTTCTAGAAAACCCCTTCTGGGTTCTCTTGAACCATTTGTTCATTTGAACCCCCAAAAACCAATTTTTTTTGCATGGGAGATTTTTTTGCAAATTTTCCTTCCTCACTAGAATTGTAAACCAGTTTTGTGGGTTTATCTAAATGCTTGGGCTCAAATCACAATTCACTCTCTTCAAAGTCAACCTAGGGAAACTATGGCCTTGGCTCTTTGATTTTCACATAATGGACCATGTGGAATGAAAAGGAGCCTAGACATAGACATTAATTTAAGCAAGATAAGTTGATGTGGTAAAAATAATTCATTGATCAAGATAAACTCATAATTGGACCCCACACATGTATTTTTGTTCGTGATCTCTCACAAGGTCAAAATCCCTAAAAAAGGTCCACATTTTGTGACTTAAAACTTAGGCATTAGAGTAAAAATTCTATCAAGAAACACCTTGTGAATCTCTACTGCAATAGGGACATTTTGGTAAAAAAAATTATAGACACCTTTTGAGGGATGATCCAAACTTGTATTTCCAATATGATCCCCTCATTTAAAGGTATTGATTTTTTGGGCTTGGTTCATTCATATGGTAGAGAATTTTCTTCAACACCTTAGTCTTGTAAACAAATTTCTTCTAGGTTAATCTCGGTAAAAAAAAATGCCTTCATCTATCCCCCAAAACATTTATCAAAATCCATCTCACAAACAACTTTCTAGAACTTTGGAAGCATCCTTCTGTTAGACTTTTGGTAAATCAGTTAGACCAAATCAAAATCATCTTGTTTAGTTAGGTGTGTGGGAATGAATCCCTTGTCATGCACCTAGTTAAATTAGCACCCACTCTTTGGACAAGTTCATCCTAATATCACATCTAACATCTTAGGATTTACAAGTTCATTATCCAAAATCCAATCATCAAAATAAAAACCCTAAGTCTAGTATTGACTAAAGTTCTTAAATTTCAACACCCATATCATTCACCCTTTCATCCTAAACACCTTAGAGGGTTACTTTTGCAACAAGATCAAAACAAAAGAAAAACATGGAATATAAACTCAATCCATACATCATGAGTGATCTAAATCAACCAAACTATCAAATCCTTACTACCAATTGATTATCAAAACTCATATTTATACAATTCACACATGGGATCATTATATCCTACAAACCTCAATGATACAAAACATGTGTGTAGACACCTAAAAATGACCTAGGCCTACAAGCTTCATTTTTACCACTTTCGTCCTAGCATAATTAGGACATTTAATTATGTCTTTGGTCCACATTCGACTATTGATTAAATAATGCATAATTATTTAATTAATTCATGTCCTTTTATTCTTCGTGATTATTAAATAAATAAATTTCATTTATTTATTAAATACATCATTAATTGTCTAAATCTCCCCTTAATTAAATAAATTTCTTAATTTATTTAATTGTCTTCTATTCACTTTATTTCTTCTTGATTATTAAATAAGTAAGTTTCTATTATTTATTTAATATGTCACTAATTGTCATAATTAAATGAATTAATTGATTAATTTAATTATTGGTCTTATTTGCTGAATTAAATAATTAAATTTAATTATTTAATTGCCAAATTGGATATTCTTCTCATTTTAAATAAATTAAAATATTTAAAATGTCATCTCTTCTTAACTACAAGCTCATTTTGGTAAATAATTCAAAAACTGATTATTTACTATTTCTCAAAAGTTCACATTTGGAATTAATTTAATTCTAAATCGGTAACTTTCCGCTAAGACTCAAGTAATCGGGCAGGTTCTCAACCCTTCCAAAATTGATCTTCAGTCCACTCTTTATCTTATTCATTTTTGAAAATCTTTATTTTCGAAAATGTTTCTTCATTTATTCTCCACCGTCGATCCAATTATCTGAGATATTATCTTGACTGTTCGATTAATGAATTTTCCCTAACCCTAATTAGGGATTCTCAGATTTAATCTGGACCTTTCATTTTAGGTTTTCGTTAGAATGCAATCTCACCCATCCATTCAAAATGACATTTTCTATAAAAGGCCATTTTCCTCTCACTTTTCGATTACATAGACACATACACACCTTCACTTTATGCAATTTCACACTTGCACTCCTAGGCTTTCCATAACAATTATTTTCTTTATTTGATCAAGTCTTAGCATTGATTAGGCATAGGTATTGTCAAATCATAGTCATTTAGGCATAGGCTTTAGACATTTTATGAAAATCCTTCAAAGCTTGGTGTAGGACATAGGCATATATTTGCAGATTGCTCGCACCACAAATCTGAGGGCAAAGCATTATCCAGCAAGTAAGAAGGTGTTACAAAGGTGAGTTATGGAAGCTTCAGCAATTATCAGGTATACTTGTTCTTTTATATTTTGCTTCCTTTGCACTTTGTAATCACTTTGGGTTTTTTTCTTTTACATTGATTTGATTGATCTAATCTAAACCTAAAAAATAACCCTCAGTTACATTGGTGAACCCGACTCCATTTTTTCTTGTTTTTTCCATACAGTTTTTTGTGTTTTTTGTTGTTTTGCAAGTATAGGTATAGAGCAACGCAACTAATTTTTTTAAACTCGTGACACATCTTATGCGTCGTGATGCATTAGACAATAGAAACACCACAATCACCCTGTCATGCTGCAATCGTCCTCAAGAAAGCCGCAATTGAAATATCGAAACGCATATGAAACACAGAGCGACGCAATCGCTCTGTTGTGATGCATTTGACTGGTAAAATTTTTTGTTATTTCACATTCAATTTTTTGCTGTTTTCTGTATTTCTTTTTATCCTGGTTATTTCCTGCACTCTGCCTAGCATAGGTTTTTTGTTACTAATCAGGATTTGTAGCTTGTTGGTGGCTACTTTTCGTGGGTTGAAGACAAACACTAAAAATACTAACAGATTGTCTTGTAGGTTTGATTGTCAAAGGCCAAACATCAAAACAATGTGCTTGCATTTTTAGTAGTGTAACTCACATTTTATTTTTGGTGCAATTAAAACGAACCTCTGTTTGATCAAGTTTGAATGTGTTTGCAAAGTGGTAGGGGAGTATTCTCTCACCTTGTGAAAACTTGGTGATAAAAAACCTAGACCCATTTTATCTGTTTTTACCCACGATTTGGTATATCGGAGTATCCTCTCCCCTTGCGCTTTCAAGCAATCTTGGGTGTAAGAGAAATGGTTACCAACTCTAGAAATTGGGCTGCTTAGGGATTTCATCACCCCAACATGACTCAAACTGGCAATGAAGCTAAAGCCAAGCTACCCCTGACCAGTATATAAATGTGAATCTTAAGGGAAAACCTAAGATTACTTGTGCGAATGTGTCATACGGACAAAGTTGTACTCCCTTAAACCCTGTTGAGCTTAACCTCTTCAGGCTAGAGTGCCACCTTATTGTTGATTAATCTCTTGCCCCATGTATGGCCACTCGAATGGGGGTCCCGAACTAATTTTTTTTTTTGTAGTAAGCCAAAAACCTTCTATTTGCTAGCGCAACACCGGTCAGTGTGAAGGCATCCACACTTTCGCAATTTGTAGTAGAGGTGATCAACCTGTCATGGGAGTTTCATGGGGGTTGGAAGCTTGGTTGGCCTGAGAAGAGAGTGCACTATAAGGGGGAGCCCGTGTAGCCAAGCTTCTGAATTCACACGCTACAGATATGCGGTTGGGGAAACCCACATGGAATCTAGTGAATATTGTCATGGCCTAACCTAGGATTGTGCTTGTCTGATGTGCGATTGGTTACATTCAAAACATTGTGTTTTTCAAGTGCTTTCTAGAATCATCACATTTACAGTTCTGAACAAAACATCCAATATCAGAAAAATCAAATTTTCCATCAAAACGACAATATACTCATTTTTCAAAAACTGTGTCGCATTTGACAAACCGCATTCGAGTTTCTGAGTCATAATTGCTCTGTTAAACCGCATTCAAAATTTTAAACACTGCATATGCATGCGCCGTGATGCAACTGACTGTCACCGAGTTGCATCTGCTAAATCGAGTCGCATTTACAAAACTGTGATGCAATTGAAACCTCAAACGACGCATTTGCCTGTCACAATGAAAAACTTGACACAAACTCAAATCTGAAGTCTTCATCTTATTAAACACTGTTTCCAAGGAGATTTTGTTAGAAACCAAGTTTGAAATTGCTCAAAGTTTCAGCCATTAGTTTGCATTCGTCACCATAGGTTTCATCCTTCATTATTTTTAGTTGCATACATTCGGCATTAGGTTGTCCCTAGGTTCACATTTTGCATACTTAGGATTAGGCAAATCTCAGCACAATTTGCAACATAATTGCTTTTGAAACTAGGCTTTTTTGGACTAAGTTATCAAACCCCTTTTTTTAGTCATTGTCCTCTTTTGTGAGATTTTTCCAACTCAAAAGTCTATCTAGGAAAACTCACTAGTCATTTAGACCTTGTCCCTTGTCATTTTCAACAAATTCCTCTAGTAACTAAAATTGAAAACAAAGTTTGAGCTTAGAAGAGCTTAGGTACCCTTGTCTTAAATTGCATTATAAGTCTACACATTACATATCCTATTCACAAAAATCCAAAAACATTAGTCATCCTAGTCATCATTTTAAACTTAGACCTTGCATAGTGTCATCACTGCATTTAGTTGTCATTCCTTTTCATTTGAGCAATCTCATTTATGGTGGAAACTAGACTTCAAAAACAACAAAGAAAAATGGAAAACTTTCGACAAGACCCCACATCCACTGTCAACAATCCAACATATGACCCAAACTGGACCTTTGACGATCCATTTGGCAATACAAACAATCAACCTCTAACGATGACACCACCCTCATCAAACAGTCCATTTGAACCATTCTTGCGTAAATATGAGTATGGTCAAATACTCGAGGAAAACATAGAGGTAGCAACACAAGACCCAGAGGCCTCTCAATTCATTGAAACAATGGTTCTTTACGATAGAGACAGATACTTGGCCATACTCTTGAGTCAAGGGGCCAAATTACCCCAAGGGTTCAACATTACCACGATACAATCAACACCTCCAGACCCTAATGTCAACAACATGCATAACATGTCACATAGTGGTCAACCTCCAAACACTACGAGCAATACCTTCTTTGACACCACAACGATAGTGTATGCTACCTCCAACATCCCAAACACCTCCAACACAATAAATACTACATCTATTGGAGGATCACAATTGGCTACAATACCCACCACATCCATGACACAATCACAATTGGCTGGAACCACATTTGGCTCCTCAGCAATGAGGGAAAATCATTCAAACCCTCTAAATACCACGATAGTAAATACTACAGGGGCATCATCAAGTCACAACAATTCCCCCTTGACAGTTACATCTACTACCACAAGCACACCTTCGACACATCCACTCAGTGGTATCTCACAAAATCCTTTGGGTGGAGGCAAAGGACATATTTTTATCCAAGGACAACAACAAAATGTTAACACGACAACACAATCACATGTCATTACCTCCCAAGGTACAAATACAAACATTCCCCTTGTGCAAACCCAACAATTCACACAAGGCGGCCAAGTAACACAACCCATGGCATCATTAACACATCATAACATTCATGGTCATCACATCCCCTAGATAACGACACACATGGCTGGGGGACACATCCCAACCTACTCATCTAATGTTCATACTCATCAACAGGCACCCAATCATAACTTTCAATATCAACAACACGCCAATCCGCACACATCATACATGTCACAACAATCCATATCGCCACAATACACCAATATTCACGCACAACAAATAGGAACCTATGGTGTACCAAGCAATCCAACATATGGAAACACAAATGACCCTGTTATGGATGCCCTCCAAACAAGACTGATGGGTTTAGAAAAAAACTATTCAAAACATATACATTTTAGGAAAGAAATCGGAAATCTCATATGACCTAAATGTATACCCATTCGACATGACCTTATACATGCCTCCATTTCCTCCGGGATATGTGTCACCCAATTTCACAAAATACAGAGGCAAGACAAACCCCATTGAACATGTTTGCGAATTTGCAGCCAATTGTATGGACATCGCCTATGAACAAACATACTTGATGAGACTTTTTTCTAAAAGTCTGGTGGATCCTGCCCTTGAATGGTTTTCCACACAAAAGGATATCTAGACATGGGATGAGCTTAAACAAAAATTCATTAAAAACTATGTGTACAACATCGACATGGATACCTCCATCACTAGCTTGTGCACTCTCACACAAGAGGATGCTGGAGAGATGTTTATCCCATTTTTTCAAAAATGGAGAAGCCTTGCTCGTCGATGTCACATTGACATCCCCAAAAGGGAGAAAGTTGACATGTTTGCCCAAACACTTGTGGGACCCCTAAAATATGCATTACAAATACATTGTTGCACAAACTTCACAAATTTAGTCAAAAAAGGGGTCCAAATTGAGAAAGCCCTTATCACAAAGGGAGAATTATGATATGGTTCCAAAACCATAAATGTCAATCCAACCACCGACAAGAATAAATACTGGGTAAAAAATAAACACGTTACAAATGACAGTGTTATTGATGCCAAGACTGCAAACATTGTGGGTCCTATAATGGCCCTAAAAGGGGTTCAACAACAAAACAAACCAGCAACGACATTGACACCCCCTACCAATGTCCCTTCAAACAATCATAACGGTCAAAATAATCAGGGACAATACCGTTAGATGAGACAATTTCCTAAAGGTCGCACATACACTTCTTTGGGTGAACCCAATGAAGAAGTTCTTAAGAAATGCCTCCAAAATGGGGTCATCATACTTCAAGAACCAAAACCATATGACCCAGAACAATTCAAATCAGCATGGTGGAACGATAATGCATTTTGTGACTACCATCAAGAAAAAGGACATACTACCTCTAACTATCGACAATTGAAAAATATAATACAAGATCTTATTGAAAGTCGCGTCATTGAAGTAGGGGGATCGCAATTCATTTCCAATTCAGATCATACTATCCACAAGAATCCACTGCAGGACCATGGTTCTCATAAGGCCTCCACTTCAGGTCCATAAATGAACAATAATCAAGCTAACTTCTCTCGAGCCAAGTACAATTATTCTAGTGGACCAATTATAAATAATGTCCAAACTGACAATGAGTACATCAATACCATTACGGTCAGGAGAGCACCCCAATGTAATGTTACTACTCGCAGTGGCAAGGTCACTATAGCTGGTCCACCTCCTGCTAGACAAGCCAAAATCACCATAACAGACCCATCTGCTAAACAATCACAACCTGTCCCGACCATAAAGCAGTGGAAACCCAAAAGTCAATTCAACCTCATTGACCAGCTAGGAAAGACTCCCGCACAAATCTCTATACTCAAGCTACTTCGTATATCTCCCGCGCACAAAGATATCTTAGATAAAACCCTGCTAGAGTCGTCAGTCCCGAAAGATATTGATGTCAATCAATTTGAAACCATGGTGGGATACCTCACTACGCCTCACCACGTCACCTTCTCGGGTCAGGACTACTCATCACCTAAAATCAACCATAATGATGCACTACACATAGAAACTTTTTTCCAAAAGCACAAAGTCAGACGGGTTTTAGTAGATGGTAGAGCAGGATTGAACATATGTTCCCTAAAACTGGTTAAGGCTCTAGGGTTCTCTGATGCATGCGTAGACCCGACAAAGAGAATAGTGATCAAGGCATACGATGACAAAGAACGCTCTTCATGTGGCATTATCTCTCTCCCTATCAGAGTGGGACCAGTCATTGTGGACACAACTTGCCAGGTCCTAGATTTGGAACTACCATATAACATCTTGCTTGGCCGTCCATGGATTCATGCCTTAAAATCCGTTCCATCCACATATCACCAATGCCTAAAGTTTCCATTTGATGGCATAGAAGTAACCATATACAGAGACCCTGACCCTTTCCAATATTGTACCAACCTAAGGGGTATTTCTGAGAATCGAGTGCCTATTAACCGAGAAGCACCTGGCTCCTTGTCTTCCAAGTACATTGACCCATCCACCCTCGCACCATCTTCCATGTCTACTCCATCCACGTCTTCCGCTACACCACCACCTACTAAAAACCCTAAGGGTGAATCCACTATAAAAATCTAGGACCTCGGATATGGAGAATTCAAACTGCACACAACATACAACATAACAACAATTCCCAAGTCTCCAAAGGTCTATGGTAGGCCATGTTTCCAAAATGGAACCTCAAGAAACTTTCAAAGTTCCACTGAAAATAGTTTTCATTAAATGGGGAGACATGAGTAATGAAGACCTTGCTGACATCACAGGATGGATCTATAAGGATACTGTCACACTACCTCCATTACCAGTTCAAAAATATGGCAAAGGTTATGACATCATGAAGGCTAAAGGCTACGATGGTACTAGTGGCCTTGGAAGAAATAAAACCGGCCGAAGGGAACCCATAGAAACTTTCCAAATTCCAAAGTATCTTGGATTAGGGTTTGGATCACCCGACAATGACGATCGACATACCATTGGACCTTCGAGTGAGCGAGTACATGCTTCAAAAAGTGTCGAGACCACTAAGGAAACCCTCACCGAAACTGACTCCCAAGAATGGGAATTTGGCTCAGAACAATCCCTAAGTGACTATTGTCTTGATGATTTGTTTGTCGAACCAGGGGAATTGACCTCTGAACAAAGATTTTGGAAAACATTCAAAATTGAACAGACACCAAATAGTCAAAGTCCCATTACCACTCCTCAT
Source organism: Sequoia sempervirens (assembly GCA_007258455.2). Classification (NCBI taxonomy): domain Eukaryota; kingdom Viridiplantae; phylum Streptophyta; class Pinopsida; order Cupressales; family Cupressaceae; genus Sequoia; species Sequoia sempervirens. The sequence goes on along the minus strand of VDFB02379711.1, from coordinate 176,894,480 downwards.
GACATAAAAGACCCACCATCTGAAGTATCCGACAACACTGACAACCAAGACTCTACGACCTTCACCCCTTATTTTGATAATGAATATGACACAAGTGAAGGGGATTATTGGATAGAGTCTGATGTAGAGTTGAATGATGATAATCTCATCTACAACATCACTGAATTAGTGTGCATGCTTTCCGCATCCTCACCTCAATTCACCAACATGGACAATGGCATTTCCTTAGTTTACCCTGAGCTAGTCGATTGGGACCAACAAGGACCGCCAGTCCTAGACACATTCTAGAATGACAAGGCAATTGCATAATTTATGGGATTACGTGAAGGCATACCTAGTGGAGACCATAAGTCAGGATTCACCATTGATTTAGATTGCACGACATACTTCGGTGAGACTGCTTCGTCCTCTAGTCACAAAAGTAAAAATAAAATTAAAGTAAAAAATGAAACGTCTCTAGGTGAAAACCGAAAGGCACCTCTTGACAATAAAATAGTAAAAACAAAGGACATATATGTGGGTGAAAACCTCTCTGAGGCACCCAAAGATGGAGGACTGGACTTTCTCCCCATACAACAGGAGAAATCAGCTATGCTTATCGAAGACACAATAAAGGATAACATATCAACTGCAGAAGATCCCAAGATGGTCCTCTTTGCTGCATCATTGACTGCAGAAGAGAGATCATAATTTCATAAATTCTTTGTAGAACAAAAAATCAACTTTGCATGGTCCTATGCTGACATGCCAGGATTGGACCCAGAACTGGTTCTACACCATCTACCACTACTACCTAACGCCAAACCAGTGAAGCAGAAGTTACGCAAAATGCACCCTCAAGTTGCTCTATTGGTCAAAGCTGAGTTAAAGAAATTACTAGATGCCGGATTCATATGGTCTATTGACTATGCTGAATGGATTTCTAACCTCGTGCCAGTAACAAATCCAAATGGGTTGATCCATGTCTGTATAGATTTTTGAGACCTAAATAAAGCATGCCCAAAGGATGACTTTCCCTTGCCAAACATTAACATCATAGTTGACCTCACAGTGGGATATGAGATGCTATCCCTCATGGATGGTTTCTCTGGCTATAATTAGATTCGCATTGCTCCTAAAGACCAGCACAAAACCACATTTACTTTTCCATGGGGTACATAGTGTTGGAATGTCATGCCATTTGGTCTCAAAAATGCAGGCGCCACATATCAAAGAGCTATGACAACAATCTTTCATGACATGATACACAAAATAATGAAAGATTATGTGGATGACCTATTGGCCAAATCAATAACCAAGAAAGATCATTTGAAGGTACTCGACATAATTTTCAAGAGACTTGAAGAGTACAAAGTCCAGCTAAATCCTAAGAAATGTGTTTTCGGGGTCACATCAGGTAAACTCTTGGGGTACATAGTCTCCTGAAGAGGCATAGAGGTCGATCCGGAAAAGGTCAAAGCCATCATAGACATGCCTCCACCCAAAGGAATTAGTGAACTCAGAACTCTACAAGGTAGGTTACAATCTATTCGGCGTTTCATAGCCCAATTGGCAAATAAGTGTCACCCATTCCAATATCTGTTGCACAAGGGTATCCCCTTTGTGTGGACAGATAAATGTCAAGAAGCTTTCTAGCAAATCAAAGATTACCTACTATTAATGCCGGTCCTCATGCCTCCCGTTCATGGAAAGCCATTGATCCTATACATCTCAACAACTAGTTCAGCACTGAGGGCATTACTAGCACAAAACGACCAAGAAGAAAAGGAATGAGCTATATATTACATCAGTTGAACATTGGTCGGGTATGAACTGAACTACACACCAATTGAACGAGCTTTCCTAGCCATGGTCTCTATAGCACAAAAGCTAAGACATTACATGTTGAGTCACCAGACACAACTAGTATCAAAGATCAACCCACTCAAGTATTTGCTAAGCCGGGCAGCATTAACAGGACGTTTGGCAAAATGGGTCATGATTCTAAGTGAATATGACATTCACTATGTCAAAAGAAAGGCTATAAAAGGACAAGCCATCATGGACTAGCTGGCAGATGCACCTTTGCAGAGTGATTACCCATTAGTGGTAGATTTTCCAAATGAGTCGATATTCCATACGGAACCTAAGGCACCTTGGCGACTCTACTTTGATGGGTCACACACAAATCATGGCTTGAGGGCAGGAATTATGTTCATAACCCCGCAAGGAGGCTCCATTCCTAAGTCTTTTCGTATCACATTCCCATGCACAAACAATGTGGCAGAGTATGAGGCATTAGTTACAGGACTAAGAATGGCAATAAAATGGAAGATTAGAACACTACATGTCTACGGGGATTCTCAGCTTGTCATCAACCAGGTTAATGATGACTATGACACAAAGGATGAGAAGCTGATGCCTTATAAATGGATGGTTGATAGTTTTCACACATACTTTGAGATTGTAACCTTTGAACAGGCTCCGAAGGCATAGAACAAAGCGGCAGACACCATGGCTACAATAGGCTCTCTCTTTGACATACCAAGCAACTTGCCACAGTTGGAATTCCTAATAGAGCAATTGCTGGTCCCTTCCTATGACATTCTAGAGTTAGAGATGCTTTGTGAACTTGTTGGTCCTGACTCTCCCTGGTATTAGGATATTTACGACTACCTAAAATCCCAAACCCTTCCACTGAACCTATCCAAAAACCAAAGGAAGTCCTTCATTTGAAAATTTGTAAGGTATGCCCTCGTCAGTGACACCCTTTACTACCGTAGTTTTGATGACACCCTCCTTAGATGTCTCGACACCAATGAAGCACATACGACCTTACGCAAAGTACACGATGATATATGCAGGTCTCATTCGAGTGGTCCTACTTTAGCCAAGAAAGTAACAAGACTTGGGTATTATTGGACGACCATTAAAAAGGATGCAATAGGATATGTCAGATCCATAGTGATTTGATCCATGCTCCAGCACAGGAACTTCGGCATATCACCTCTCCTTGGCCCTTCGCTCAATGGGGACTTGACCTCATGGGTAAGATTCATCCAACCTCATCCAACGACCATAAATTTATCATTACTACCACTGAGTATTTTACAAAGTGGATCAAAGCTATTCCTTTGACATACATAACCAGCAAGCAAATATCCAAGTTCATTCGTAACTACATCATTTGCTGGTATGGCCTTCCGCAATCCATCATCACTGACAACGGACATCCATTTAAAAACCAAGACGTACGTGAGTTACGTGAGCGATTTCACATTCAACACCATTTTTCATCTCCATACTACCCACAAGGAAATGGTCAAGCTGAGGCGTCAATAAAACCATTGTCAAAATCCTAAAAAAGACTATCAATGATGCTGGCCATGACTGGCACATACAACTCAACCCCGCTCTATGGGCTTACCAAACTAGGATTTGTACACCTACAGGGGCCACTCCATTTTGAGGCCATCTTGCCCATTGAGGTTGAAATTCCTTAATTACGAGTCTCCCAGAAGGGTTTAATAGATGAAGAAGAGTACAGACAATCACGCTTGCATGAGCTGGAAATGCTAGAAGAAAGAAGGAAAAATTCACTGAACCATCTACAAGCATATCAGAATCATCTTTGTCGCAGCTATAATAAGAAGGCTATGGTCAAGAATTTTGACATTGGCGACCTAGTTCTCATGCAAAACCCTAAGAACCAAGCTGACATAGAAAAGCCAAGAAAATTTGAACCAAATTGGTTGGGTCCCTATATTATCATATCTTCTTTTGGTTCTGGAGCTTATTAGCTGGTAACTCCAGATGGAGAAAAATTGACAGAGCCCATCAATAGTTTACATCTCCAAAGATTCTATGCATAGCATCAGGGAATTGAGCTAAAAAAATTGTAAAATACAAAAAAATTGAAAAATGACAAAAAATCGTTGCCCTAATGAAAACTTGGCAAACAATTGTCTTGGCAACATAAAAAAAATAAGAAAAATGACAAAAATAGTTAAGAGAAAAATTTCATCCAATAATGAAAACCTGGCAAATAGGCACTTTGGATAAGTACCATGGTGAAAACCTGGCAAACAGGCACCATGCGTAATCAATCATCACTCTGCGATCTACTGTCACTTTGTTTGCCTTGGCCTAGGATGAAAGGTATTTCCACCATTATCATGCATATCATCACCATTCTACCTTACCTATCATAGTGGATAAACGATTGACATCAAGTCCTGACGACTATCCATCTAGTAAACCAGCAGCATCCCACCCATGTTCCTTAAAAATGGCTAAGTCTTGGACCTAACTAGGGGAAAAAAATTTATCATGAAACTGCAGTGGACGTCGCGCATGATCTTGGCAATTGGAAAAAAGTCCTAAAAAAAAAAGACCAAAAACATCGCAAAAAGTCCTAAAAAAAGACAAAAACATCGTAAAAAGTCTTGAAAAAAAGAAGACCAAAAACATTGCAAAAAGTCCTAAAAAAGACAAAAACATTAAAAAAAGTCCTGAAGAAATGACGAAAAACATCATAAAATGTCCTGAAGAAAGACCTAAAAATCATAAAACGTCTTGAAGAAAACCACAAACAAAACATCAGACTGCTTAAAGAATGCAAACACAGTGTCATCTCTTGTCAAATTCAGTCATCTCAATCAGTCTTTGTCATTTGTCTAAGCTACGTTGTCTCTGTGCACTTGCTACATAGGAAAGACTCGCATTTGAGTCCCCAAGACATTAGGTCAGTCCATTTAGGTTTTTCAGAATAAAATCATGATTCAAACTTTTGTCCTTTGGACGAATTCATTGGTCATGTCAAACTACAAGGTCTCTGAGTGTATAACGTAGGCAAGGCCATTTTTCGATGAGCCCCCGAGGCTGCACTAGGTCAATCCATTAGGGTTCATGGCACTACACTGGCACAGACGTCAAAAGTCTTCAAGTCAAGCCAAATCATTTTCTAGATGGGAAAACTCCTAAAGCAAAGTAAAACAATCATTTATTCAGCATGACAACCTCATCAGCACGTCACTCATATCATCATGACAATATCGACATATAGTCAACACAGGTCAAACTCAGCCAAACTTTGGTCAAACTTGGTCAAAACAAGTCAAACCATCATAACCCATCAAACTGTCAAATCTCGGTTAACCTTCAGATGTGTCCTTCTGAAAGATAACCTCTATCATTCATGCCTTAGGATGTGTCCTTCCTAGGCATCGTCACTGTCATTCAACATTTTTGAGGGATCCTCTCAACATCTAAGGATCACTCTTCTTGACATCAGTATTTTTCAGATGTGTCCTTCCAAAGAACCAACTATGTCGTGTATGCCTCAGGATGTGTCCTTCCTAGGCATCATCATCATCATCGTCACATGACATTTGGATATCAATTCTCTTAGAATTAATATTATTCAGGATGTGTCCTTCCTAAATTTGGCAAATCTGGACATTTATCGCCCGAGCATCGTCAAAGCTTTAACACTCGGGCATCTCATCATCATTAAACCTGACATCTTGACATTGGAACAATGGATATCCAGACACACTTGGCAAACACTTGACAATTGTCTTTTAGTTTTTATCATGATATTAGTTTTTCAGTGAGATCCCACTAAGCAAGATTTAGAGAAACAGTGACATATCATGACGATTGACATGCATGACTACTAGTTTCTCAACGAGGTCCTGATTCTGGGATTTAGAAAAACAATGACATATCATGGTAAGGGCTCTATTTTTGTATTTTGAAAATCATGCTACTAGTTTCTCAAGATGTCCTGGAAACAGGATTTAGAGAAGCAATGACGTTTCATGATTTGTCCTTGTCTTTTTCTACTTGTGGTTGGTTATGACAAAAAGACTGGGGCAATCACACTCTTAGTATGAGTCATGATCATCCTTGTCTGTGACTGTTTTTCTTACGTAATGGTACGACCTTGCACACCTTGATCTATGTCATATCTTGGTGTTTGTTGGCCATTACAATAGTTTGCCCAATGATGATTAAGAGCAATAAATATTAAAGTCCTACAGTAAAGCTTTGAAGGATTTGGTCTAGGAATTAACATGCAACTCCGTCGGTCTCGTCATCTCCTCTTCTTCGGCCTGGTCATCTTCTCTCATCAGTCTTGTCATCTTCTCTTGTCCATCTCACTATGATATCCTGTGACATCCAAAAACATTAGTGCATACATGATCATATAAACATTGCATTAGGTCCATACATACATCATCCATAGCATTAAATCATATACATAATCACAAACATTGCATTAACATAATCATCAACATTGCATCTTTTACTGAATAATTTATGCACATCATTATCATTATCATCTCATATAAGTAAGCATTGCATCATTATGGCATCAAAATCATAATTAAGCATCATAGGACATACATGCTACATCATAAATCAACATCATACATCATACATATCATAATACATTAAATCAAAGGGCATCACATAACACATGTAGGCCGCATCAAAACTGCATCATCATATAGTATCATCTCAAAAACATACAATGTCATAGGATAAAGTTGGGGGATATCCCAAAAATGGAGCTCACAGGCTCAATAATCTATACATCGTGTGTCATAATAACAAAATGCCCCCAGGGTAGACTCTCATCATCCCATCATGGTGAAGAGTGTGGAGGCGGAAGCTCTGAACCTGGCATTGAAACAATAGGTGGACCTGCAGTAGCCTCTATCTATGCTACTAGTGGAACTGAGAATGATGGTGTCATCTCCACGGTAATGAACATCTATGATGTCACTGCCGCCTGACTCTAAGAAGTAGACAAATCTGTCACTAGTAGTTGTCCCTGTACCGACCTCTGCACTGAACCAGTTAACCCAGGACTATGACTCGAATGGTGACTCAGGGTGTGCCTATGTGAGTGATGGGACCTGTGCCCTAATGTGTGCCTTGTTGAGGTTGATCCTCTGACACTAGTGTGACTCCTGCTGCCACTGCCACTACCTGACCTGTGGCCACTACCTATCCTCTACTGTGACTGAGACAAAGTGGGATCCTGTCACTCCGATGGCACTGCCTGCTCATATAATGTTTGATACTACCCCAATCTCGTGCTCACCCTGGCTAGCTCGCAAGCCATGTCCCCTACAGGCCCTGTGCATAATGCTGCAAATTGTGTACACCATTGAGTCGAGTCCTGCTGGTGGATCACTGCCTGATCCCACTCTACCCGGACTACCTCTAACTTAGACTGTAAGGATCTGACCTGTGCCATGTTGTCATCCAGTCTCTGCTGTAGGTCGGCCACCCTCTGATCTATCATGGCATCCTGGGGTAATCCTGAGGAGGACAGTATCTCCTCCTCTCCCTCCACCATCCGCCATCTGAGGAGTCTCTCAGCCTCATCCATAGCATCATCCTCATCATCGTCATCATTGCCCACATCCTCTACCACAGCCACATCCTCCTGTTGCCTCTCCACCTCCACCTCCACGTCCTCATCCTATCCCCCACCTCCACCTCCTCCTCTTGTCTCTCCTCACCCTCTCTCTCCTGTCAGGGCTACTCCTCTCTCTCCCTCCTCGCCAACCTCGGGGATAGCATCTAGTGCTACCCTCACCACGTGTGGGCGCACCCTCCAGACCTATCTCTGCCCATCCTGCTATTGCCTCTGGCCTCTCTGCCATCATCCCCACCCCTGCCTCCATCTCTACCTCCATCTCCACCCCTGCCTCCATCTCCACCCTAGCCTCTGTCCCTACCTCTATCCGGGCCTCTGTCTCTCCCCTTGCCTCTGTCTCTGCCCCTGCCACCTCGCCTAGCCCTAGGCACATGAGGTATAATTGATCGTCTATCCACCGGTGCTGGCCCATCCAGTTCTGTTAATGGCACTAGCCTGTGTGCATCCCACCATAAGTCATAATCTATTGTAGTCTCGGGATCAGCTACTCCTCCCCTCCATCCCCATGCTTGGGCTCCTAGTCTGTCAATCTGCTACTCTGCGAAGGCCACTAGAATGGCTAGTCCCCAAGCATACTCTTTGGAAGACCAGGCGTACTCGGCTGTCCCTACAGGTACACCCTACTGCTCTCTGAACTGCCTCAGGACATACTATGGTAAATACATCTCAATGATCAAGGAAGTCTGCACCATCCTGCCAATCAAATATCTGTACTGCCTGCATAGACTCAAGTGGTCTACCTCATCATCCCACTATCCATAGTCTTTGTATGGTCTCTAGATGAAAGACACCATCATGTCAATCCTGTGTCGCCACCAGCCTGTCTCAGCCATCCGAGTCTACTATAGGGCACAGGCGTAGTAATAAGCATAGGGCATACTGTTAGCCAATTGTGATCTATCAATCAGTGGATGAAATATGGATATGTGCTCCCAGGCCCATATCATCATCAGCGTAGTCCCACACGAGATACTCTCTCCTCTCCTATAGGAAACATCATGCAACTGATGGTAGAGTGTCCCCAGTAAGCAAGGACCCCAAGCATAAATGATCCTGTCTTGTCTCATGCTAACCAAGACGTCTCCCCAGCCAATGGGAAATCCGTGTCCCCGATGGTCAGGAATCAAGATACCCCCAATCAAAGTCACAAGGAATGCATCAAAGTGACTATAGTGATCCGCCATGAACTCCTATATGATTTCATAACCCTAGATGCCTAGTCCTGCACCCTGATCTTGGTAGTACGCTTGGAAGGTCTGCTCACCATAATGAGGGTCGTAGACGATTCGCTCCCCTCAAATCAGCACTCGCAGAATCCGATAGACATCCTCTAGAGTAATGGTAGCCTCACATGTTAGTAGGTGTAATGAACAAGTCTCCGAATGCCAACACTCACATAGCACAGTTAGTAATCCCCTGTTCGCTCGAATGGCAGGCATGTAAGCAACGTAGAACAACCCTAGTCACATCAATCAGCGTTGCTCCTGTGGACTCAATTGGTCGGCAAACCGAAATGTGGTCGGTCTTCTCTCTCGTGTGTAGATAGGGGCAAGCTGCCTCTATAAAAAGATGAACAATATATCAGTACTTTCTAGATAACTGTCAGCATCATCAAAAGCATCTAAGGTTACAAAAATATCAAAAATAGCTCTGGTCACAGTGAAAGGCAAATGCGTCGCACTAAGGAAATTGCATCTCAAAGCGTCAAATGCGTCATTACGTACATCAAATGAGGTGCAAAATGACAAATGTGTCGCATATTAATGCTTGCATCATTAAATTTGTCACTTGCGTCTTAGAATATTTGAATGCGTTGCATAATCACAACTATGTCGATTATACATGCAAATGTATTGCAAATCAACGATTGCGACATTGAAACACTCAAATGCGACTCGACAAAATGAATGCGTCGCAGGATATGGCAAATGCAGCGCAAACCACCACTTCACCCTAATTATTTGTTGCACTTGCGTTGCGACGCATCATATGCATCGAACGCGAAGGCGAATGCATTGAACACGAATGCATATGCATCGCGACGCATTCGTTACTCACCCTAGAAGCCTAGTTATGACATGCAAAACAAGAAAATTACAAAGTGGGACAAGGGTACATACCACTGGTTCTGACCCCTCTGGCCATCTGAATGTCCGTACTATCTTGCCACAATGCTCTGTCACTGGAATCACCATCCTCGCTGCTCTCCTTTTCGCTCTGGACTCTCAAAATTTGCAAAGTAAATAGTAGAAATGAATTGACTTTTACCCCTTTTTCAACCTATTTATAAAGTCAAAATGACATTTCTCAAACAAGGTTAATACTAGAAGGCCATTTGACCAAGTTTGACCACCCCGTAGGCTGTCTTAAACATGTCAGAATCCAAAACCGACTGTGCCATTGTTTTTCTAGGCACCAAGTTGACTTATCGGGACCCTTTTCAAATTTTTCTGTCACCGACTCAAAATTTGAAAAATTTCCTGAGGGGGCAATGATACTTCTTACCTTTACTAGGGCATGGCTTTGACTTGTTTTCTTTGTCACAATGCGACAAGCAACATTATGACAAAGAGGGGCAAAATGTAGACACCTAAAAATGACCTAGGCCTGCAAGCTTCATTTTTACCACTTTCGTCCTAGCATAATTAAGACATTTAATTATGTCTTTGGTCCACATTCGACTATTGATTAAATAATGCATAATTATTTAATTAATTCATGTCCTTTTATTCTTCATGATTATTAAATAAATAAATTTCATTTATTTATTAAATACGTCATAAATTGTCTAAATCTCCCCTTAATTAAATAAATTTCTTAATTTATTTAATTGTCTTCTATTCACTTTATTTCTTCTTGATTATTAAGTAAATAAGTTTCTATTATTTATTTAATATGTCACTAATTGTCATAATTAAATGAATGAATGAATTAATTTAATTATTGGTCTTATTTGCTGAATTAAATAATTAAATTTAATTATTTAATTGCCAAATTGGATATTCTTCTCATTTTAAATAAATTAAAATATTTAAAATGTCATCTCTTCTTAACTACAAGCTCATTTTGGTAAATAATTCAAAAACCGATTATTTACTATTTCTCAAAAGTTCACATTTGGAATTAATTTAATTCTAAATCGATAACTTTCCACCAAGAGTCAAGTAATCGGGCAGGTTCTCAACCCTTCCAAAATTGATCTTCAGTCCACTCTTTATCTTATTCATTTTTTAAAATCTTTATTTTTGAAAATGTTTCTTCATTTATTCTCCACCATCGATCCAATTATCTAAGATATTATCTTGACCGTTCGATTAATGAATTTTCCCTAACCCTAATTAGGGATTCTTAGATTTAATCTGGACCTTTCATTTTAGGTTTTCATTAGAATGCAATCTCACTCGTCCATTCAAAATGACATTTTCTATAAAAGGCCATTTTCCTCTCACTTTTCAATTACACAGAAACATACACACATTCACTTTATGCAATTTTGCACTTGCACTCCTAGGCTTACCATAGCAATTATTGTCTTTATTTGATCAAGTCTTAGCATTGTTTAGGCATAGGAAAATTCAAATCATAGTCATGTAGGCATAGGCTTTAGACATTTTATGCAAATCCTTCAAAGCTTGGTGTAGGACATAGGCATATATTTGCAGATTGCTCACACGACGAATCTGAGGGCAAAGCATTATCCAGCAAGTAAGAAGGTGTTACAAAGGTGAGTCATGGAAGCTTCAGCAATTATCACGTATACTTGTTCTTTTATATTTTGCTTCCTTTGCACTTTGTAATCACTTTGGGTTTTTTTCTTTTACATTGATTTGTTTGATCTAATCTAAACCTAAAAAATAACCCTCAGTTACAATGTGAATATACCCAATCTAAATTTTGGAACACCTTTTGCCTATGGTAGATTTAAATCAAAGTCAAAACCTACAAATCTATTAGGCAAATGATCAATACATGAGTCTTCAACAAAACAACATTATCCCATCAAATCAATACATGCCAAATATGAATATACCAAATAAAAAATTACTAAACATGAACATATCAAATCCACACTTGGTGAACTATGGGATAGATATCTTTGTGAATCACACCAATGTTATTCAAAACCCAAACAATATGTTAACTGTTGATGGGTGTTTTTTCACTCCTCAACACATACAGCACATAAGTATTTTATCTCTCTTGAAAGGTAATTTATACAACTGAGTTTTAAAAATCACCCCAAGGTATCTCAAGTGTCAAGTCATGACAGTGCAAGAAAAACTCAGTTAGTTAATGTGATTTGTTGGTAATCAGAAGGGGCCTAATGTAACCACAGTCGGAGGTTCCTTAAAGAGAATAATCCAGACCATGTAGCAAGAGTAGCATAATGGAAGCAACACAGTAAATGGAGTCAAATACAAATTCAAACATTCTTATTATTAAAAAATTTGATTACAACTGGCCGACAACATCCAGGTTTACAAATCTGACTCACAGGCCTTATTACAACATGATCAAAATACCATCTTCCTACTAGCTCCTCAATGTGAGTGAAAATCCTACAGAACAATATTATCTTTCTCTGAAATCCAACACCACTACCCCCTAATGATCAATTACAATGCTTTATCTACATTCACAAATCTAGAAACATCTATGTCAGCCCAAAGATTATTATAATCTCCAATTAAAGAAAATGTAATGTGTGCATAATTACTCCTTGGTGAATGCATAGGATGAAGTGTGGAGCTAAATTAAGGTTAGGGAAACTCCATAGAACAGTTTGAATCACACCATCAAGATCCGCAAGATACGAAAATGATCCACAAGTGATCGAACTAGCCTTCATATAAGAAAATTATTCTAGTGCTAGTTCAAGAAACTGCCACATAATCTGAAAATGATAACTCATCAGAAAATGAACCAATCATGCTCAAATCTTGGAATAAGGTAAATTAAAATTTCCATGATGTCAACATATATCTACAAGGTCTGGTGAGAAAACATGAAGAATTATCGAATATGCCAACTTGAACTAAGTAGGAAATGAAACAAAGACAAACTGGAATGAAACTAAAATTTGGGTGATGCAAGATTTCCATGACCCAAGGATGCTCCTGCATCAAGGCCTTTGTGGTTCAAATAGCATGGAAGTTTTAGGTGTGCAAATAGAGTTTCAAAGTTGTGGAAATGAATAAACAATGGTTTCACACTCAGAACAACAAGTTGAATCTCACTTTAATCACTAAATTTAACATTTTCATAGTTCTTAGGATCATAGACTAACTTAGATTTAAAAGAAATATCAAAAGGGGAAAGGGTTGAGAGATCTATTCTAAATCTAAACTATTAATGAACAGTAACAATGGAGGATGCTATAGTAGATAGACTTCCACAAAACTAAGTTTTTCTTGACCAAGAGAAACCTATAGCTCCACAAAACTAATGTAATCTTTAAGGGGTCTTTGTAGATTTTTAGACTGTCCATCCACCTATTTAGCATGAACAAATAGCTGAATCAGGGTGCAACAAATAAACAAGCCCAGAATAACTTTACACAATAGTTTGTCATCAAAAAATTACCAAAAGTGTGGGTTGGAAGTGCATCAAATAATATAACAAGCAGCCACCATTAAAGCCATTCGAGAAACTAACAAACTAAAAAAAACATGGAGGATAAATCATGCATGAAAAATGAGAAAATTCAAAGAAAACACCCAACTTCAATGCAATGCTTCCTTCTATTGCTTCAAAATTTCCTTTACAACAATTCACCACCCTTTACAAATGAGGAGCAAGCCCCTATTTATAGTTTTCCAAAAGGAGAATGAATGGTTAAGATTCATTTACAATGAATGGATTAGATTCATTCTACTTTAGGGTTTCACCTAGCCCCCAATATATTACAATATAAAAATAGAATCTTTTATCTTTTCCCTATTTCTTCATGTAGTCTATTTTGTCTTTTAGCTTCTTTGGTGTTGTTACTGAAACTATTAAAATCTTCCTTTTATTGATGTGTCTTCTATCATTTCTTCATCCAATCAAGCGAGTGAATCTTGTTGCAAATTTGCATCAATGAGAAGTAGAAACATCCAACTCAGCCCTGATAGATAACTCTTCATTGGCAGAAAATAAAACAACTCCCCATGTTGTCTTGTTTGAAAGAACTTCTCCAACTGTTGTATTTCCCAACACAGATTCTTAATCGGGCTTTGGCAATTAGAGGTTCAGGTAGAATCCTCTCGGTGCACATCCATAGGTAGGCATATCTCCACCTCGACAATTTGAATTAAAATATCCCTTCTTGATATGTCTTCATATGTTGGCTCTTTCGATGAATTGACCCATTATCCCTCCAAACATCCTTAAAAGAACCTTTGTCATAAAATATCATGATTTAGATCTCCAAAAATGATAAAATTTATCAATTTATAGTCCACCAAGAAAATTACATATTTTGAAAAACCTTTTTGTTTTTGGAAATTTTTCTATTTACCCAGTTTCACTTTGGAGACTTGATCACTTGGGAAGTGCGGAAATAGAAAATGTGGGGTCTGCAAGGCAGGGTGCTACTAGGCGGGAAGAGGGTAAGGTTTAGCCACTAAGAATGATTGAGAAGTAACAACCTCCCACGGACAACAATCCACTAGGGAGGACCAACAAAAGACGTTTGGATTTGGAATTTTCATTTCTTGGCTCAGAGCTTTTTTGGGGAAATAAGGCATGCGAGACCCATGTAGTGGAAAGACGTGATAGTCTCATCATAAGGCAAAGGAAAAGAGAGCATGGAGGCCCACATGTGGAGACCCGTATGGGTGGGTCTATGCGTACTTGAAGGCTCAAACATTTTGTCGGGGAAACACTTTGTACCCCTTAGTGAAAATGGAAATGAAATATGCGAATGTAGGGGTTGTGCTTGTTTTGTCATTGGGAATGGTGTTTGGTGAATGGACTTCCACTCGAGGTAGATCGTAGGGGCTGACCCGTAGTGGTCCATTTGACTTAAGGATTTTGATATTTGGGACTCAAGTATTTGACTCATGAAAAAACAAGATGCAGATACCACGAGTTGTGAAGCCAGACAAGTTTGCACCATAAAAATGACATTGGGGACCACAACATCGGCAAGGCAACTTCCTGTATGAAAAGTTATGCAAAGCCACAACTCTTAGAAATTTTTATTTTTTTCAAATTAAGCACATGAAAGATGCATTAGAAGGGTTCCTAGACATATTTCTCAATAATTTGACCCCTTTTGAAAAATGAAAAAAAATGGAATGTAGAAGTCAGAGGGTCTAGAGCCATTAGCAATGGCATTCCACACATGGAAACTTGCGGACAACAACCCACACATGAAAACCTATGGACGGAATTCCACACATGGAAACTCACAGATGGACTTCCACACACAAAAACCCATGGATAAAATTTCACACATAGAAAACCATGAATGGAAACCCACACACAAAAACCCATGGACAAAAACCCATAGATAGCAACCCACAGTGAAATTTTCACAATCACAAAAATTAGTAAATTTTAGAGTTTTCAATTTTAGTAGGTGGGAAAATGGGTAGAAAGAGTTTCTAGACATATTTCCTTAAGATTTGAATCATTTTAAAAAATTTATATATTTAGAATGTAGAAGACAGAGGGTCCAACACTGTTAGCAATAACATTTCACAAACGAACTTCTAGAGATGGATTTCAACAGTGAAATTTCTACAATGTCTAAACACTTGCTAAATTTGGGTTAAACCCCTTTAAGATTATAGAGACATGCATTTTATGGGCCCTAGATGTTGAAAACTCAAAGTTTGCACCCCTTTTGAAATGTGTTTATTTGGAAGGTGGAAGTCAGAGGGTCCAGAGCCATTAGCAATGGTATTCCACACACAAAAACTCACAGACAACAACCCACTCACGGAAACCCACAAATAGAATTCTGCACATGGAAACCTATGGATGAAATTATGCACATGAAAACTTGTGGAAAAAAAATTTCACATTAAAACCTATAGATGAAAACCTGCACATGAAAACCCATGGATGGAAACCTGTCGACAACAACCTATAGTGAAATTTCTGCAACTTCTTAAAACTCAATGACACCTTGGAAGTTCACTTAGGAATCATGTAAACATCCCAAATCCATAGGAAAACTATCCCCAAAGTAAAAAAATGAAGGAGAAAGCAAAGAAAAAGAGAGGAAGGCTAAGCCGATAGAAGCAAAGAAAAACAAAAAATGGGGGTCCTTGCCTTCAGCAAGACGTGTGTGCAAAACATGCACAACATTAACAAATCAATGTATTGATCCAAGTCAAGGTAACACCATGCAAAATCAAGGTTACATAAATCAAAGAAATATGATTCCCAACCACAACAATATTCAATGCCAACCTATAATTCAAAATCTAAAAATCATCCAAAATCATAACATTATCCAAAATTGATTTGTGCATGATCCCATACAAATACCACTACTCTATATTCCAAATATGCTTGACCAACAACCAAATAAACTATATCAAGGGTGTCAAAATCAAATTTTGTGACATAAAATTGCTTCACTTACAAAAATAGTTGATTCATTGCACCAATAGACATCTCCAACAAAAAATGTACACACTCCCCCATTGGTTAAACCATGTCATCAAAATATTGAGTTGTGTCCCCAACCACATCAAGAATAAAATATTCAATATCAAGAAGCTGGATATCAAAATCAACAACCTCAACAACAAGATCATTCATAACATGAGTCTTCCCAACAAGCACAAACCTCACAAGATAACAAACGTGAATACACTCCTTTGGGAGAGCTAATTGAATCTGCATTACACAAGCTAGTTAATGCAAAACTCATCACTCTTTCAAAAGTAAGCACTTTCAAATATTTCATAAATCTCCCTTGGAATAAGGGTAGAGCTTATTGTGAGTATCATAGATAAAATATTCATAAAAAAACAAATTGTATTCAACTCAAAAATATCATCCAAGACCTTCTTGATCAAGGAAAAATAATTGTTGAGGACAATGATCAAGATTCAACCTCTAATGATAGAAGTGACAATATCTCCACCACAACTATTAAGGAAAATGATCAATATCTATCCATCAATGAGCACCTTGGAGATGTTTCTACCTCATCCAATGATCAAATCAACATACATCAAGAGTTACTTTTTAATCATGATCAAAACCCCTCAACAATATCCAACAATGATCTATTTCAAGGAGTGTTAACATTATTTTATCCTATTGACATAATCCAAGACCCATCCACCAATGATCATGTTGAAAATGTGTCTACATCACCTAATGACTTAGAGGACATATCTCAAGACTTTATTCCCAAGCATGATCAAAATCTTTCACCAAAATCTAGCAATGGTCCTTTCCAAGACATATTGACATTCTTTGACCTCATGGTTGTAGATATTGAAGGAATCTTAAACTCAACACTTGATTCAAATCCACTTAAAGATCAAGAGGATATTGAGCCACTTCCCATGCCTAATGAATATTTCCAAGAACACTTTGTAAGAAATCCATCCTTTGAAATTGTCCCATGTCAAGAACTTGATCCAAAGCATGTCAAAAGCAATTCCAAAATTAATCAAGATCAAGAATTTGTATCTCCAAGATACTACAGTGATCTAATGATCATTCTCCAATCTATACAAGATGTTGTAAATGATGATCATATCCATATATCACATAATCCTCCATCTACCCATGAGATGCTTTCTTTGGATGGACGCGTAGATGATCTTCATTCAAAAAAAAATTCCTTCTCTTGAAATTATTAGACAAGAACAAGAGGTTATTGATTGCTACAATTAGGCTGAGTTGTCAACATCAGGATTAGATATATCCCATATTTAGATTGAGTACATCATGTATGAAGATATCCAACATTATCCACTCAAGGAAATACGTCACACCAAATAGGATATTCCAGAGTTAGCAGAGCAACATATTGAAATAACATCTACAGTGGTAATTTATTAGAGAATGCTTGCTAAATAGGACATCTCAAAATAGGAAGAATGAAAGCATGAAGGTATTACTTCCACAATAATATGGGAAATTAATGTCAAGAAAACATCAACATAGGGAGCACAAAGAATCCTTATGATGAAACCAATGCCAATACTACAACTAGCCAAGTCATGAATCTTCAACCACCCATTACCCCATCCATGAATTGGGACCAACATTAGAAGAAATATTTG
This sequence comes from Sequoia sempervirens, assembly GCA_007258455.2. Taxonomy (NCBI): domain Eukaryota; kingdom Viridiplantae; phylum Streptophyta; class Pinopsida; order Cupressales; family Cupressaceae; genus Sequoia; species Sequoia sempervirens. Next base: position 176,876,804 of record VDFB02379711.1, on the reverse strand, counting down.
AATCAAAGCACAAAGAATGTTATCAAATAAAAAGAAGTTGGTAAGCATAATGGAAAAATAATATACACATAGATACAAAAAAATACAAAGATTGATCATCACTATCAAACTCCATCAATCAAAGAAGCTATGGGGAAAAATAAAAAAGGGAAATGTATCTATCAAAGATATCCACAAATGCAAAAGCAATTTTCTCAAGAAATGTACAAAGTGTATCAAGTAGTTGGTCCTAATTCCATGCACAAATCCATATCCACCCATCATTGCTCATCTTCCCAAGTTTGGAGAGTCAAAAGTTCCAAGCCATCAACCAATCCATCTCCTATTCCTAAACACACTCTACCATCCACTCCTCCATGCATGATACCCAATTTTCACATTGACCATGTATTGGAAATAACCCTTCATCATAAGGATTTAAAAGGAAGTCTATCACGATGTGCACACAAAGACAAAGTTAACTCCTATATCAACAAAGTTGATCAAGAATCTCAAAATTTTCATTAAAGTGCATGTATCTTAGAAAATCGGCTTCTTCAAGTAGGATATCGTTGGAACATTATGATAGAAGCATATACATTAGCACCACTAGGTGATTCATCATAAGCTTAAAATATTTCACAAAATACCAAAAAAATTTAAAAAAAATCATGAAAATAGTAAAGATAAAAATTTTCCTCCAATGAAAACCACTACTTTGGTGCTTTGGGTGGGTATCATGATGAAACCCTGGCAAACATTCCTCATGTGTAGAATCGAGCATCTACATAAGCCAATTCAGATGGAACCATCTTATCCCATCTATAATAAATCCAACATTCCATCCATATTATCCATAATAAATCCATTCATCTATAAAATACTTATCCAATCCATTTTCACATATCTACAACCATCTTCCAAATTATCTTGATCTTGAAAAAAGTTTCATGTACACTTTGCATTTGCTTATGGTGAACATCTTGACATGGGGCATTATCATTAATACTATCCTACCCAACATTATTTGAGCCATGAAGCATTATCCAAATGAACATTCTTTATTTGAACACCTTATCTAGTCACAAGATAATCCATATCCATCCATCCATACATCCATCCAAGCATCCACCCATGGAAATCCATACATTGCTAGACACCGGGGGCGGATATTTACATCTTGCTTTGGGAATAAATCTTGATCTAAATCTTCCAACTTATGTGGTGATCCAAATGGAAAATGTGAAATCAATTTTGTCAAAACACTTGTGAGAAAAAAATCCAAATCATTATCGCGTTGCACATTTTGATGAGAAAATGTTCCTTATCAAGCTTTATCTTTCATCGAACATCAATCTAAACAATGAATATCAAATTCATCTAATTTTTATTTCAACATCACATCAAATCATTCAAACAAACTTTGTTACAAACCAAGCTTCACAATCTTGATTAATCAAATCCAATCAATTCATCATCATCTCAAGATATCCTTCCCAATCCTCATGTTACTTAACACTATCCTTGCATTGTTGTCTAACCTCAACAATGTTATCATCATCAATCCATCAATCAAATAAATCAACCCTAGCTTGGTTTTTAACAAAATCCCAAAATAAATCACTAATATTGTCACACATATCCATATCCAAATCATCAAAATCATGTAAAAATCCCAAAAAAACATTCAAGTCATATCAAAATCCTAAAACAAGTTAAAAATTTAGAAAAAGTCAAAAACATCATTACCGAACTACATCGGCTTTGAGCTCAAACATAGGCAAGGCCATCATTGATGAGCCCCCAAGACACAAAATCCAAAAACATTCATAAATCTCAAAAAACCCAAAAACATTTAAAAAATTGAAATTCAAAACATTTAAATGACCCCAAAATCAAAACCTCATAACATTCCAAAAAAGTCAAAAACATTGAAATATTCTGAAAAAATTCAAAACCATCCATCCCATTTTTCTTTCACTCACAATAAACCTCCATCCAAAATAAATCAATCATAACCTTCATCCTTTGTTAAAACAAATAGAAACAACCACAAAAATTAGCAAAAGAAAACTTCAAATACAAAATAAAACTCTTGATCTCATTTTAGCAAACATGTCAATCAAGCCTTATATCAATGGCCTTTCAAAAAACTTATCAAATTTCCACCATCCACTAACATTTCCTAGGATGCATCCTTCCTACAATGGGAATTATCTTTGGCAATCACTTTGGATACTTATCCTAAACAAAACACATCCCTTTGGCTAGAGGTATGAAGAACATTAGCTTGTTTGTTTACTTGATCCTTTCTTGTGATTTATCTTATTGTTCCCATTACAATGACCTCTCAATGATGTCTATCAAAATGATTTAGAGAGAAAGGATTAGGGAATTGATCATTATCTTTCATTTGTTGTGCTTGTTGGGTTTTCTTGTAATATAACCTTGGAAAATACTTTCTTTGTTAGGTGTTTATGGAAGGTGTTTTGGATAGCTTGTGCACTATTAAATTGAGAGGTTATTCCTTTCCATGTCTTGGTCCAAGATGTTTGAAACTTCTGAAGTACATCCTAGAAAGGTTTCTATATGTCAAGTGTGAAAAAGGATACTCCTATCTATTTGCTGAGTCAAAGTCCATCACACTAGATACAACACCATCTTGGTTGTCTATACCTTGATGCATCGTATCTATGTGCTTTATCAAACTTAAGGAATAGTGTGTCATTCATGTCCCAATCCATAGATAAGAAAAATATCATCACTCATCATCATATCTAATAAATTCTTGACAACTCATGGACTTGGTTGGACTTGTTCATCTTCTCAGAATCAAGGGTTGATCCCTCTTATTCTTCTTATTATTCTATCTTTACTAACATTTATATCCAAGTATCAAATTTGTGTGATATATCAAAATATACATGAGGCTACCCATGGCTGATGATTTTCTATACATCATCAAATATTTCTACATCTGACATCGGAGCTTTCTAATCCTCTGAGTTGAATCAATCTTAAATCTGTATTGCAATCTCGACCCAAAAAATTGAAATTTTCACCCAATATATTAAGGGAAAAATGTAGCAACGTAATTCCTTTCACTAGGGCAATAGTGGAACATCCAAAAAAAATAGAAGTTTTTTGAATTTTTATCTTGGTAGCGTCAGTTTTTGAAACAATGCAGCAAGTGCATCACTTCAAAGAGGGGGAAAATATACACTTAAATAGTCTTGATTGATATTATGCATTTAATTCTGATTAATTAACATCACTTCCTCCTAAATAACTTCTACACTAACCAATTACTTAAATAATCTTTATTATTTAGTAAATTCATCAACTTCTACTATTAATCAAATAATTAACTTTATCATATTTTTTTTTCAATAAAAGTGGCATAGCCACTAAAAATATTATTAACGATTTAAAATTTTTTACATTCACTGAGTAAGAATCCAAAAAGGATTCAAAGGCACTAACACCACATAAAGAGGAGATACAACAAAATTCTATAGAACAATACTGAGTAAGAATCTAAAAAGGATTTGAAGGTGCTAAAGCTACGTACAAAGGAGAGACGACAAAATTCTATAGAACAAAGGAGGCATGCAAGCCCAATACAAAAGAACTAGAGAAGAAGCTAAATACAAAAAGTTAGTAGATACCAAGTTTAACAACAACCCATGCCATGAAGGAAAATTCCAAGGAATCTGAGAATGGAACACTACCAAAGAAGTCGAGATCTAAGACCATGAAGGAAATTGCTAAGAAAGTCAAGAAAGGATAATTGCCTAAGAAGTTGAGAACAGAGGCCTACAAACACCATAAAACTTGTAAAAAAAAGGAGTGTGAAATAGAAAATCCAACAAACCAAGTGGAGTTTTGTGGAGCCAAGAAAAAAAGGTGAAGGACTAGAATAGAAAATGTCCAAGGCCAAGAAGCAACAACATGCAAGACAGTAAGAAGAAACCTGAACTGACAAAAAATTCAAGAAGTGCTCTAATCAGAGGAGGCTAAATCTATAGGTGGAAGAAAGAATGGTTCATCATGAGGATCCATGAGAGCATGTGTTATGAGGAGACATGCAACGTCATACAATTCTTAAATTGAATCACATAAGTAATTACCATATTGTTCCCTAAGCCTAAGAAGGTGATAAGTGAAATTACGTGAGTAATCATTTAATAATCTATTTGACATTGAGCATAGTAAAAAAGAAAACCATCTATCAGAGATTAAATGCTTCCTACAAAAGATACCTCCCACTGCATTTGATCCCTGAAGGGTATTGTAGCTCTCTAACATAGGATGCAAAGAGGACAACATATAAATATGTAGGAGTAGGTAAGTGATAGCTAGAAATTTGACCATGTCTATACACCAAAGGACATCCATAAGGTTGGAGACAAAGCACAAGGCCACCTCATGTGGAAGTGTAGTAACATGAAGATCCAACCAGTCATAGCCAAGAACCAATTTGCATTCTTCCGCAAACGTTCTTCTCAATTTCTCCAATGCAAATCGTGATCACTCTCTTACTTCATGCATCTTTGGTGGGATGAAAACCCTAAAGATACTATCCATAAGCACACTAGGGATGAAGAAATGCAACCAGAAAGAAGAATGAGAAAAATGCACCAAAATCCCATAATAAAAAGAAGAGGCTTAGCTGCCTAAACATAATTTTCGAGGCCACACATGATCTCACCATTAATCAATGTACCCAATAGTAGAAAACTTTTAATGCTTAGCAAAGCCTTGTACCCAAATATTTCATTCACGGTGCCAAGTGCCACTGCTTGACACAAGCATTGGAAGTAACAATCATTTTAGATCATAAGAACTGTGCCAAAGGAGTATTGAAAACTTTAGATGTAAATAATTAACTTTATCAGATTAATTTATCCTCTTTTCACTAATTTTCATCACATTTAATTAAATAAATTAATTTATTTAATTTAAGTCCCAATGTCCTCTCATTTGATTAAATAAATCTAATTATTTAAAACAAATGTCACAATCCCCTAATCCACTCAAGTTGGTTAATTCTAAGTAATTAACTTTAATTAACATCCTAATCTTGATTACTCATTTCTCTAGCTTTTGACTCTACCTTGGTTGAGTAAACCCATGGTCAACTAACCAAGTTGCACATGAAAATAATTTCTTCTAATTAACTAATTAGCCTATTTTTCTCTCAAAGGAATATTCTTTGGAATATTCCCTCAACTTGAATTTCCCTCCAAAGGATTTAAATAGCCTCTTACAAAGGTCTTTAATGCTCTTACAAGAGCCACCTTTTTCCTTAAATGGCCTCTTACATGCCATACTGTCCCTTTTACATCTCAACCATTTTCATTCAATTCTCTCTTACAGCCCTCTTACACAAGCTACCTAAGCCTTAATTCCTCTTACACATCCCTCATCCCAAAATGTGCTCACACATGTGTGAGCACATATCCCTATTGCTTCTCTTAGCCCTGTGACACTTCTCACTTGGCTATTGAATCTCATTTAGTCTCACATTTCCCAATTTCACCCCTTCTTCCAACCCTTGAGTCCTATAAATAGAGGGTTTTTCTATGAAGAATAGATCCATCATCTCATGCAAAGTCATTATGCTCATTTCATCCATCAATCATCTAATTTATATCACTATCTTTGAGGGAAATTGACATTTATCACATCCATTTGATCCACAATCTCATGTAATCTTACTATAGGCATATTCACTCATAGTAATCACTCATTTTCATGTCGTTTTAGCTTGGTTACTATACTTTTGCATCATTTTCATCATCTACACATCAAAAGGATCTTGGATTTTATAAGAGGATTGGGAAAGGAACACTTTCCACATCAAAGTGACACCAATCCACCTATGGGATGGAGGTTTGATCTATTTAGTTTGTTAGAATGATTTCATTTTCTTTCTTTGTGCTTTTGCTTCATGTTTTCATCTTTGTTTGATGAAGAATCTCATAAGGAGTGATGTTTTTGCTAATTTGAATGACTAACCTTTTTTGTGTTTTCTTTGTTTAGCTTGGTGCAAATTATCTTTCACAACTCTAAGATAAATTTTAGGCCTATTGTTCTTTGTAATATTATTTATAAGGTCTTCTTTAAGACTTTGGTTATCTGAATTTAGCCTTTTCTTCACAAAATTATCTCTTTGAATCAAAAACTAATTTTTTTGATGTGAAAAATTCTTGATGGGGTCCTCACTACCCATGAAGTACTATATTATATGGAGAAAGGAAAGAAGGAAGGTATGGGTCTAAAGCTAGACATCTCTAAAGCCTATGAAAGAGTCTCTTGGGACCTTCTCTTTTCTATCTTAAGAAAGTTTGGATTTAAGGGTAAATGGATTTAACTTATCTAGCAGAGTGTCTCTGCTCTTATGTTCATTTTCATCATTAATGGGACCCCAAAGGATTCTTTGGTATTGGAAGAGGTTTGAGACTACATTTTTCTCTTTTTCACTATGGATGCTGAAAAATATAGGAACATTTATAAACTCATTTTTTCTCTTGCACTTATTGATGATAGGTATCCTTCCTTATCCTTAAGCTTTTCCTCCAAAACATAATTTTTATATAATACCATCTTTAGTGCCCTATTTATTGTTGAAGCATATGGTTGAAAGGTTATATTGGAAAAGTATTCACCACATTTGGTCAACAGATTAGCCATGACAAAGTAAGTTATACTTATTCAATACTTGGATCACTTTACAAGAAAAAATGTTAGAATTTTAGGGTATACTATCATTGATTGTCCTATCACTTAATGGGGACTATCCCTCACTATGAAAAAATCACCCATAACTTCAATAATGACAATGTGGATTAGATTCATAGAAAAATAATTGGCTAAAAGGGTAAGTTGCTAAGCTAAACTAGTAATTTCCAATTGATAAATGATTCTTTACAAACTATACCAATTGATTATATGTCATTATTCAAAATTATAAAATCTATGGCTAGGAAAATAGAACAAATATAAACTAAGTTTTTATAGATGGGAATATAAGAAGAGAACAGGTTTTCCTTGGTTAGTTGGGAGACTACTTGTAAAAATAAGGATAATAGGGGATTGAGTCTAAGGAATATTTAAAAATTCAACAAATATCTTCTTGCTAAATTTTGAACAATTTTGGCCAAGGATAGCAAGGATCAAACCTCTATTATGAAGGCTAAATACTTCCATAATAGAGAAATCACTCTCAATTTTAACTTTTAGAATGTGCCAAAGGCTTTAATAATTTGGAACAATTTAAAAAATTAAGAGGAATATTATATAAAGGCCTTAGATGGAAATTGGGAAATTGTAATGAGATGTTCTTTTGGAAAGATAATTAGATAGATGGAGGCCCTCTTGCTTGCATCATAAATTTTCCCAATTAAGGCAACCTATGATTGAACTATTTAGTAAAACACTTGATGGATATATGGTCAATGAGGACAATCAAAGGATGTGGAAACCACTAAAATACTTATTTAATGAAGACATCAACCTCTTTGGTGCCATTTTTTAGTTTGAAATCTATCTAAACTCCTCCAACCTCTCTTCTTTAGTTAGTGATGATGAATTGATCTGGCCTCTCAATTTGAAGTGGTGCTACTATGTTGCCTCAAGGTACTCAACATTAACTCAAAAAGGTTTGAATCAAAATAAGACACATGGAACCATAATTTAATTCAATAAATTATTATTTTGGTTGGTTATTTTCCATAACAAGGTCTTCACCCTAGACAACCATCTTAAAAGAGGTTTCCATTTTCCCAATAGGCATATGTTATCTACTCCCAAAAGGAACATTTCAACCACATGGTTCTTCATTGTAGATACTCTAGTGTTATATGGGAAGCTATATTTTCTAAAATTGAGATTCATTAGGTAACTCTTGGTGACCTTAACATAATTATTAACTTCTATAATGATAAATGTCATTTCTTGAACCTCGTTCTAAAGGAAATATCAAGGTAAGTTTCTCGCCATGTGACTTGGGGATTATGGAAAGAAATAAATAATATATTTTGCAGGGATACTTAAAGGGTCAATAAAAAAAATTATCTCTATTTTTAACTCTATTAAAGAGAATGTGAATATGGTTAAAGTCAAGAATTATAATATTCCTCCATCCAACTAGAAACATAGAACTTGCAAGCTTTGGAATGTTACTAAAAAAAAAACCAACTTTTATTTCTTAGAACACACATAAGATTAAAAAACCCTATTGGATGGACTAAATTTAATGGGTGATAAAAAGGGAACACGACCCTAGCTAGAGTGGGTGGAATCATGATAAATGAAGAAGGTAATATCATTGAAATTTATGAATGATACCTAGGTACTAAAACCAATATTGAAGTTAAGGTGATTGCTACTTAGTGAAGGATATAAAGGGTTATATCCAAATGCATTTAATATCTATAAGTAGAAGGGGATTCATAAACTATCATAAACCTTATAAAATGTGAAGTTACCCTAGCTTCAAAAATAAGGGATTACATACTATAAATCCATATCCTTTTGAAAATTTTGAAAATTTATACTATCAATGTTATTTACTAAGAAGGTTAAAATATGGTAGATGACTAAACTAATGGTGGCCCTTTCATGATGCAATGGAGTTGTTGAAAAGTATCCCCCAACTCCCTTAATATGTTTTCTCTCTAATCAATAATGCAAAGGTATTCCAAATTGGATTCCCCCCTCCAAGTGCAAATATGGTTAATGATTAATTTATATGTTATGATGTACCTCAAGATAAATTGTTTATAATTATAGCCTTTGTAGGATTCATAATTTTCTAAGACTAAGTTATCATATCCTACGTGTGAAACATCATTATTTGGATAACATTTGATTCTATATCCATGAGACCTTTTCCCACCATGTTCACATTTTATACTTTCAATCCACCAAGCCCTCATATTCACATGAAGAAAATTAAGTATTTTCATGAAAATCTACTTGAAATTGATGATACACAACTCCTCTAATTTTATGACAATTGTTTGAGTTGCATGTATAATAATTTTAGGATTCAATTAGGATTATTGTGCCTTATCCAAACCTTTTTTTTTCCCTTTTATTTGCTAAGGAATTGTTGATTTTTGTTAGAGAATACCATGGGAGCTAATTTTTTATTAATTGGACCATCATACTACACCAAAATTTAAATTAATATTGATATATGAGATATTTTACTATAGGGTAGCATAGCCCCTTCTATGTTATGAATGAAAATGATAAGGTTCTGAAAAATAATTTTGTGTGGTCATTGAAAGAAGAATAATTGGTTGGGATAACATTAAATTCATAGTATTTGAAGTTATGATTAGCAAGGCCATCAAGGTTAGTTTCTAATGGAGAAAGGTACCTAGAATTAGTTAGAGTAAGAACATGGAGTTCTTAGATGAATTTATTGATAATGGTGAATCATTAGAAAAATTATAAAATGTGTTTAATTGTAATTCTCTTCCCTAATTGCGGAGTGAAATTAGTTGGTACCTAATGAGTATTTCATATTGAAGGTAGATTCTCTACTATTCATTCTTGTCATTTACCTTTATTTTTGCATGTTAGACACAACCATTTATTTAAATTTCCTTTCTTTATCTTATATTCTTTGGAAACTTAAATATCCACTAGGGCTTCCCCTCCTTCACACCAAGTTTTAATTCACTACCTTTATTATTTTAACCCTTTACATAAATATAGAGTAGGAAAAGTGATTCTAGATCTAATTATATTAACTAGGATTAACTTATTTTTGGTTTGAATCCATATTTGAATACAAAATAACTAGGGTTTGATGATTGGCTTGTTTTCACAAGGGAGATACAATATCTTATGTTTTTTTCTCTTGAGTTGTAAAGATGATAAGTTTTATGTGTGTTTTAGTAAGCCTACTTGATCTAAAACCTAGATCTAAAAATGTAATTTATCACATAGACAAAAAGGGAAATCAACAAAACAAACCAATATCTATAAAAGGTAGATATTTGTGCACTTTTCATAAAAAAATGAAGCATATTTTTTTTTTCAAGGGCATGGGTACCCTCAAAATGAGATATAAGATTCTAGATTTGCAAACTTTTGTGTTGTAAGGTACATATCTGTACTATGTTTTCTTGTAGATATTTGTTGATAGAATCTTTAGATCTGACCTAAAAACATGAAAAAAGGGGGGAAGGTTGTATTGTACAGGTTCTTGTCTAAGTCAAACCCCATTTTGGTGTTTTTATCTCCACATACAACAAATGTGTTTTAAACTTGGAATACTAAGAGGGGGGTGAATTAGTATTCTTTGAAACCATTTAAACATTTAAAAATTCATTCCACAAATCATAATTAAATTCTAGTAAGGAGAGAAACCATGAAAGCAATCATCAAAGAACATAGCACATGAACAGCAAATATTACGTGGAAAACCCAAAGATGGAAAAACCACAATGAGGATTAGCTCACAATATATTATAATTGATCATAAAATATTATAGAATGGCTCACTTCTTGTTGGACTCACTTTTTGAAGAACTCGCTATCTATAGAATAAGATAAATAGAAAAGAGGGGTTGCTCACTGCCAAGATTTGAACTGCTAATAATGAATCTAAAATATGTAGGAGATATAGTTCCACTAAAGTTCAAAACACTAAATCAACACACTTCATACTTCTCTACTACCACACTCTACTCTAATTTACATTCACATTACATTCACACACTTGTATTGAAAATTTACATTCACAACAACTCTATCATACTACAAAATCAAAATGATCTTGCATTTATACCCATTATGATGCAAGTGAGACTACCAAATGCATGTCAAAACCCACAACTCATACATAATTACTCAAAACATTATATACAAAAACTCTTTTCTAAAAAAATAACTCACAATCCATCACATAAACAACAAACAAACAACATCAAATTTATTCACATTACAGAAAAAGAAGATAAACCCATCACATTCTTCATACCATGAATATTTCATTAGAATAAATTTCATCAAATGGTTTTTGGATTTGTTGGCTCCTCCTTCTCACCTTTCCAAAACATTTTGAATTTTTTGATTTCATTTAGAAATGAAAAAGTTATGCATGTTTTGTTGAGACTAATTTTCCTAGTTATGACTTCAAACCATCTCCTCTCTTAGTCAAACATTTTGAATGCCCATGAATCCTTTATTGGCATGGCTTTTCTCTTCTTGGCATATGCATCGAATGAAAATTTAAATATTTTCTTCCCACCTAACAATCCACTCACACCACTTCCACCAACACCCTGCATTCCCATTTTTACAAAAACAAAAATTGATATTTTTTAAATGGAGTTATAATTTCCATTAAAAGTCCATTCACAATCTAGGGAATGGGATTTTCCTTTTTGAAAAATTAACACTTTGCAAAAAAATTAAAAACAATAAAGCATGTATCAAATTAATAGTTGATTTTTTCCACAACCATCACCAAATTCAATTATACTAGAGGAGTTGAGAATGTCATTAGTTTGTGCCTACAACCAAAAAAAAAACTCAAGCAATAAAGTTAAAATATTTTTAGTCATGCAGGATTTTTCATGTACCTAGATGCTCCTACATCAAACACTTGGTGGTAAGAAGAAATATTCCATGAGTTGGAGCTCATGAACATTTAAAAATTTGGTGCTTGTTTGTCAGCCATCTTTCCTCCTTATCTACTTGTTTCTTTTTCTTCACCCTTCTCTAAAAATTCCTATCTCCTCCTTCCTTCATCATTCCTATCTTTCTCCCCCTCATGAAATTCATTTCACTATACCAAGATTCTTCCACCCTAGTTCTTCATTATCAACACCTACCAACAAATTAGTGTTAACAAATTCATATAAATCAAAGAATTACATTTGCACTTCTTTCTTACCTTGTCTTACTTCATTCTCCCATTCTTCCATGTCAATAAAATTTATCATACCTTGATTTTTTTGAGTTTGTAACCTGTTATTTATGCCCCTAACCATCTTCCTCATTTCACTTTCTTTCACCAATTCATCAAAATATAAATCAACATGAACATCAACTTCAACAAATTTTCATGATTGTAAACTGTGTCATTTTCATGTAAAACAACCTCTTCTTTATCAACAAATAATTTTGAGAGTTTAAATTTTACCTCAATGTTTGTTGCAACTTTCTTTTTACTTGTTAATGCAAGCCACTCCTTTTCAATTTCCACAATCTTCATTAATAATTCATTTTCTTCTTCATTTGTTGCCACAATCTCTTTTCCTATGCATTCAATTTCATATTTCTTTTCTTTTATATCCTCAATAAGGTGCACATCTACTTCTATCTCTTTCTTTCTTTCTCCATTCTTTCCTTGTGGATTTCTTCTTTTCTTGCTTTCTTTCATTTGCATTTGTGTGGGCTGCTCCCACATGAATTTATTTACATTCTCTTTCCATCATAGGGCTACAACATTGCACTTTGACATTATTCCTTTTGTTTTCCTTTTTGCCAAACCTCTGATTTCCTCTTTCTCCTCTTCATTTTCCTCTATTTCAACTTTCTTTCCTTCTTCATCCCCTACACATAAATCATTACTTACATTTTTTTATGAAACAAATAATGAAACTCAACTTCATCTATTTTTTTAGCTTCCTCAACTATAGCTTGTTTCTTCATTCCCAAGCTTTCCTCAAGGGAATCCAATCTCACTTATATCTTTTTCAACTATGCAAGGAGCTTATTTTCTCTCACTTTTTCCCAATACTCTTCCCAAAATAATATTCTCATAGGTATTCTAATGACCCATATTTTCTTCTTCTTTAAAGTCATTTTTAAAGACCCACAAGTCCCTCTACAGTTACAAGTACTCCTTACAATAATTTCTCACTCACACAACTATCCTCTACCCAAAAAAAAATCTAGAAGATGATTCCTCTACCCACCATCTCTTAGTGGAGGAAATCTACACCTTCTACCCAACTTTATCTCTACTGTAGGATAGAAATCATAGGCCCTCTTTCATACCTGCAACACACAAGTTCTCTCACAACTTCTTTCATGACTTCACTACTTCAATCTTCACCACTCTTCGCCCATAGGTCCTGGTGCATACTATACATCTCAAGATCTTCTAGATATGATACCATATGATGTAAGTGATACTCCCAAATTCATGTCAAAACCCAAAACTCACAAATAATTACTCAAAACATCATATGCAAAAACTCTTTTCTAACAATCCAACTCACAATCCATCACATAAACAATAAACAAACACATGTTTTCTTATTGAATTTCAAATTAAAAAAAAACATAAAATTTATTCATATTGCAACAAAAAAGATAAACCCATCACATTCTTCATACCACTACTATTTCATTATAATAAATTTCATTGAACAGTTTCTAGGTTTTTGCTCCTCCTTCCCAGCTTTTCAAAACATTTTGAATTTTTCAATTTCATTCAAAAATGAAAAAGTTATGCATTTTTTGTTGAGACTGGTTTTGCTAGTTACAACTTCAAACCATCTCCTCTCCCAATCAAACATTTTGAATGCTCATGAGTCCTTTCTTGGCATGGGTTTTCTCTTCTTGACATATGCATTCAATGGCAACTTAAATATTGTCTTCACACCTTACAATCCACTCACACCACTTCCCCCCAACACCATGTATTCCCATTTTTTACAAAAAAACACAAATTGAGAATTTTTAAATGGAGTTACAATTTCCATTAAATGCCTACTCATAGTCTTGGGCATAGGATTTTCCTTTTTGGAAAATTAACACTTTGCAAAAATTTTAAAAACAATAAAGCATGTATCAAATTAACAATTGATTTTTTCCACAACCATCACCAAATTCAATTATACTAGAGGAGTTGAGAATGTCATTCATTTGTGCCTACAACCAAAAAATCAAAACAAAACTCAAGAAATAATGTTAAAATATTTTTAATCATGAAGGATTGTTCATGTATCCAGATGCTCCTACATCAAACACCCAGGTGTAAGAAGAAATATTCCATGAGTTAGAGCTCATGAACATTTAAAAATTCGGTGCTTGTTCTTCAACCATATTTCCTCCTTATCTACTTGTTTCTTTTTCTTTACCATGCTCTAAAGCTTCCTATCTCCCCCTTCCTTCATCATTCCTCTCTTTATTCCCCTCATGAAATTTATTTCACTATACCAAGATTCTTCCACCCTACTTCTTCATTATGAACATCTTCTTAGAAATTAGCATTAACAAATTCATAGAAATCAAAGAATTCCATTTGCACTTATTTCTTACCTTGTCTTCCTTCATTCTCCCATTCTTCCATGTCAATAAAATTTATCATACCTTGTTGTTTTTCAGTTTGTAACCTATTATTTATGCCCCTAACCATCTTCTCCATTTCACTTTCTTTCACCAATTCATCAAAATATAAATCAACATGAACATCAACTTCAACAAATTTTGAAAAATCATCAAATATCTTAATTTTCTCCTCTTTCCCTAATAGTGCACCAATCTCATTTTCATGTTAAACAACCTCTTCTTTATCAAAAAATAATTATGAAAGTTTAAATTTTACCTCAATGTTTGTTGCAACTTTCTTTTTACTTCTTGTTAATACAAGCCACTCCTTTTCAATTTCCACATTTTGCATTAATAATTCATTTTCTTCTTCATTTTCTACTACAATATTTTTCTGTATACATTCAATTTCATATTTCTTTTCTTTTAAATCCTCAAGAAGGTGCACATCTGATTCTAGCTCTTTCTTTCTCCATTCTTTCCTTGTGGATTTCTTCTTTCCTTGCTTTCTTTCATTTGCATTTGTGTGGGTTGTTCCCACATGAATTTCTTTCCATTCTCTTTCCATCATAGAGCTGCAACATTGCACTTCTACACTATTCTTTTCATTGTCCTTTTTTCCAAACCTCTGATTTTCCTCTTTCTTCTCTTTGTTTTCCTCTATTTCAACTTCCTTTTCTTCTTCATCCCCTAAACATAAATCATTACTTACAATTTTTTTATGAAACAAACAATGAAACTCAACTTCATCTATTTTTTAATCTTCCTCAACTGTAGCTTGCTTCTTCATTCCCAGGCTTTCCTCAAGGGAATCCAATCTCACTTCTATCTTTTTGAACTCTAGAAAGAGCTTCTTTTCTCTCACTTTTTCCCAATACTCTTCCCAAATTAATATTCTCACAGGTCTTTTAATGACCCATCTTGTCTTCTTCTTTAAAGACATTTTTAAAGACTCACAAGTCCCTCTACAATTACAAGTACTCCTTGCAAAAATTTCTCACTCACAAAACTATCCTCTACTCAACAAATACTCTAGAAGATGCTTCCTCTACCCACCCTCTCTCAGTGGAGGAACTCTACACCTTCTACCTAGCTTTATCTCTACTGGAGGATAGAAATCATAGGCCCTCTTTCACACCTGCAACACACAAGTTCTCTTACAACTTCTTTCATGACTTCACTACTTCACTCTTCACCACTCTTCACCTGTAGGTCCTGGTGCATACTCTACACTCTCCAGATCTTCTAGCTTTGATACCATCTAATGTAAGTGGGACTCCCAAATGCATGTTGAAACCCACAACTCACAAAAAATTACTCAAAACATCATATGTAGAAACTCTTTTCTCACAAACTAACTCACAATCCATGACATAAACAACAAACTTGTGTTCTTTATTGAATTTCAAAGCTAACAAAAAACATCAACTTTATTCATATTGCAATAAAAAAAGATAAACCCATCACATTCTTCATACCACTATTATTTCATTAGAACAAATTTCATCAAACAATTTTTGGGTTTTTGTTCCCCCTTCCCATCTTTCTAGAACATTTTGAATTTTTTGAGGTCATTTAGAAATGAAAATGTTATGCATGTTTTACCAAGAATGGTTTTCCTAGTTATGACTTTAGACCATCTCCTCTCCCAATCAAACCTTTTGAATTCTCATGACTCCTTTCTTGTCATGGGTTTTCTCTTCTTGGAATATGCATTCAATGATCATTTAAAAATTGTCCTCGCACCTTACAATCCACTCACACTACTTCCCCCAACATGCTGCATTCCCATTTTTTACAAAAATGTAAATTTAAATTTTTCAAATTGAGTTACAATTCACATTAAATGCCCACTCACAGGTTGGGCATGGGACTTTCCTTTTTGGAAAATTAACACTTTGCAAAAATTTACAAGCAATAAAACATGTATCAACTTAACAATTGATTTTTTTCCACAACCATCACCAAATTCAATTATGCTAGGGAGGTGTTGAGAATATCATTAATTTGTGTCTGCAACTAAAAAATCAAAACAAACCTCAAGCAATTAAGTTAAAAAAAAATTTCATGCAGGATTGTTCGTGTACCTAAATACTCTTACATCACATTACATTTGTAAACACCTACAACATCAATTAGGTCGACCTAAATAGATGTATTGTGAATAACATAACTGTGAATAAGATAACTTGTTGGCCCAAAACATGATTCATGGCACAATCCAAAACCTATAACATATCCAAATAGGTCAGAATGGACCTATAATAGCTCCCAAATAACTGATAAACACTTATTTTAATTTTGCAAGACCCCAAACTTATTAGGTCGACACTATAGGTGAGTCAATAGACTCAACACCAAAATACACTAACTAATTATCCATAATTTGACATGCAAACCTCCAAAACACATGCCACTTGGAATAAAAATCCTTTCGATACCTATAAAAAATCCCAAAAATCTACATAACTAGATATTCTTTCATGGTAGAATGGAGACCATTCCAAACATACACTCTGTTTTGAATTATACTCTCACTAGCAAACTTGATATTCTGTCAACCATAACTTTTGCACCAAAGGCCATCAAGACATGAAACTTTGTATTTAAGATACTCAAACATATACAAAATATCCTTAGAACCACATACCCAAATACTTCAAGATGGACCTATGAAGACTAAAAAATTGATGCTCTATACACTAAAAATTATCTTCTAGACTTAGTCAAATATTCAACATATTTGTTTTACATCAGAGCGAAACAACTGCATCTCTATGTTCAATTATCATATCCATACTCACTCATTCTTCAACAACCAACTCTACCTCAATGTAGACATCAAACGTCAATGTTGACATCCATGACAACACTGTATATGCTCATGCTCATTTTTCCAACAAACATATGAACAATATCAATGACAATCTCCTCAAACTTCCAACAATATCCCCTTTTGTCATTGATGGCAACATGCATCAAATATTCTCCAAGTCTTCTCTAAACTACTCTCTCCCTTTGACATCAATGGAAAAGGGTGCACACATATTTCCTATTCTTTTCTCCCCTTTTCATGCATACATTATTTTTTTGACTTACTCACATACTCCCTTAACTGATATATACATTTATGCATGAGAGTAAAAAGTCTAACCAAATCCCCCTAACAATGCTATCCATCAAAACTAATAAAAATTTGCATTTGTATACTATCCACTATCTTCCACATATATACAATAAAACTTGAAATGCATAAAAATAAAAGTATATACACAAATCTAGTAGAAGAGGATGAAACACTTGTGTATGACACCTATAATTTTGCAAGGTGTGCCTACCAATTATTTTTACCTTCTTCCCAATCTCTCTTGGCTAAGCCAAACATGCAACTCTATGTCTCAAACTCCATGAGAAGTTCTTCTCCTTCATCTAGAGTATAAGGTGTTGGATTCAACTTCATTACATTCTCTGCATTATTCAGAGCATTGGATATGGGTATGAACTTAATGTTCACTATGTCTCTAAGATGCCTAAACTACACTATGATCTTTTCTTTTTGTTCCTATAGTTGGAAGAACTGTTCATGCAAATTTTTAATTGCTAGCATTGTGATTCCATTTGCATATTTTATGGTGTCATAGACACTAGATTCCTTGTCAATCTGCACTTCAATGGAATCCATTTCAACCTTTATTTTTTTGGTGGAAATGGGCCACTTCAAGAAAAAATGAAATAAATCCTTGGCCTCTTCAACAAAATTATGTACATAATTAAGGTTGCTTTGCATTTTTCCATATGGAGTAGAACATTTATCTATTATATTTGTCAACCTTTTATCATCCACTTTCTTGCTTACTTCCTTCTCCAATTTGTCTTCAAGACCACTAGAATACTCTTTGAAAGAATCAAGTAATAGTTTCAAGCTATGCATATTGGATAAAAAATTATCAATATTGGCATCGGGAGAATCTCTTGTAGTACCTTCACTACTTCATCTATTAACTTTTCTTACTTCCTTCTCCTTTTTTGCGGAGGCATGAAATGCATCACCTAGTTGTAGCTTATGCAAGGGGAACATCTTGTCCATATCTACTTGACCTCGTTGCATTGGAATTTGTAACAACTATAAAGACACAACCGATTGGAACAAAAGTTGCATGCTCAATAAGCCTTGAAGGAATCTCTTGAGGTTCTAAAAGATTCTTCAACTATCAACATATTTTCTTCAACTGTATTTTCCTCAAATTTTTCCTTGTTAGCAATGCTATCTTCTTCTTTTTCATCTTTCTTCTCCTTATCAGCAGTACTAGATACATTCTCAATTTTCTTTTCATCTTCAATTGATTGATCATTGTTATCTGGAGGAGGCAAATTTTCTATATTATGTGCCTCATATATCTTTGGGTTGTCTTATACAACCTCTTTGTCTTATACAACCTCTTCTTTTACATTTTTCTTTATTTTTGAAGGGGGTGTGATGTTTTCTATTTGTGTATCCTCCTTTCACATTTCTCCAACATCCTCTTCAAAAAAATTCTTTTATACAAATGGAGGGGTATTATCTTGCATACTATAGATACCTAAAATTGTCCTAGCCCGCGAACTAGCATTTTAACACTTATATTCATCTTTCCCTAATGATTAAATAGTGTTTAATTATTTAATTATTGTTTAAAATCATATTTCCACTATTAAGTAAATGAATTTATGTTAGTTAATTGATTCATTTCAAATTATATCTTTAATTATTTATTCTTCTTGATTAAATAAACAAATCTTATTTATTTAATTATGTCGCTAACTTAACTTACTCTTCTACTTTAATTAAATAGTTATCAATTAATTATTTAATTAAAAAATCAATCCCCCTTCTAAATTAAATAATTATCTTTATTTATTTATTTATCTATTTCCCATCATGCATAAATTAAATAATATTAAATATTATTTAATCCTCTTTCAACTTCTAAATTAAATAGTTATCTTTAATTATTTAATTCCTCTTTTTTCCTCTCAACATTATCCATTAATAAATAATCTTTTATTTATTAATTAAATCTTATCTTCCATGCTCCTCCAACAACTAATTAATTATTTAATTAATCATCCTCTCATGCATTGTTTCTTCAAACGTAATGACCACTTTCTTCTATTCAACTAAGTAATCAATGTTAGTTGAATATCCAATCTATTTGGTTAATTGATCAATTAATTGTCTTAACTAATACTCTCTCTGAGTCAACTAAAATTGACTACTCAATCTAACTAGTGAGCTATTCAATCTAATTAAGTTCACTCCAACTCACCTTTATTCTTCATTGGAGTTAACTCTTCAATCTATTTCCTCTCAATGGACCTTGACCATTGATCCTGATCTTTCACCTCTTCATACCAACCATTGATTCAATTTCTTGAAATATATTAAACAACCATCATCCTTCTCATAATCTACCTAGAATTTTCATAGTGAAGCCCTGAGCATTTAATTCTTGAGTGATCGAGAAGTATTGTCATCTTATCGAGGTCACCCTTATTATCATTGCTTTGAAGCTTATGCAAATATGGAGGCTTTGCATTGATCCAAACAATCCAACATCCATTATCAATATGAATATACTCTGACATGGGATGGAAAAATTGTATTCATTTGAATTCGTTTATGTTCTCTTTTATTGCCAACATTGCTTGTTGAATTCATTTCTTTTCAATTTCATTTCATGAGTAGGTTGGGATTCATCATGTTTTGAATTGATTTGTATTGATTCATTATTGTATTCCTTATGGATATTTTCCCTCTTACATAAATTGGGACACCCAATTAATCTTTTGAGTGTTTTTTAAGAATTTTGCAAGTTACAACCAATAATTTGATTAAAACCCATCATTTATTTTAATCATAAAAAACAAATGCATGACATTTTGTAAAGTCATTTATATATTTTGTATATCTCACTCCTAGCTTTCTATAGCTTTTTATGGTTTTTAATTTCATGAAAAAATAAAAAAGTTATTGTAATTTTAGTTTGTTGTGTTTTTCTTTTTTAATTTTTGTTGTTAACCTTTAAAATTCATGTGTTTTGTTCATCTCTAATAAATTATACATGTTGAATTTTAGAAAAAAGTTTTTGAGTTTTATAGATCTTTATTTTATCTTTCTAGAAGAGTTGATGATTTCAAATTTGATGTAGATTTGAGAAAGTTGTTGCTACTTCAAAATGTTGTATAATTAGTCAAGAAAGGTAAAAATAATTGTCAATCTTTTTTTTTTCTTTTTTCTTTTCTTTATTTCTTTATCTTTTCAGTAGAATAAAGTTTTTCTTATTACTAATATCTTTGTTTACAACTTGTGGCCATTAGAGGATTAGCTTTCACAATTTACATTTGGTGCTTTTAAAATGATTTCACTTTCCTTTGGTGCACTAAAACTAAACAAGATAACTTGAACATTTATATTTGGTTCTCTTAAAATGAATTCACTTTCCTTTTGTGCAATAAAATTGAGCAAGACAACTTGAACATTTACATTTTGTGTTTTTAAAATGAATGCAATCTCTTTTGGTGCACTAAAACTGAACAACACAATCTTCACATTTCATTTCTATGTATAAAATTGAACATTTTATCTTTTTGATTGTAATTGAGTTATGGAATTTCTTGTTTGAAAGTCTCAAATTTTTTAAATTTGTGCAATTAAAACATGAATTGATATATTTAAACACTTCTTTTTTGGGCTTAAAATCAAATTGTTATAAATTGTCTACTATGTTCACCTTGATTGTCAAGCCAAGTGTGTATCCTCTCCCCTTGCGTCTTTGTACAATCCTAGGTGATGAGAAACACTTTTGGATCTTTGCATCTTCTTTTACATCATCACCTCAATAGATTGTCCTACCTTGAGATACATCTTGCATTGGAGAACTCAAGGTGACTCAAAGCGGGTTTTCCCTTAGGTTGGTAGATAAATTGATCAAGGTTAGACACCAAGATCTAACTAGCGTTAGCCTTTGCTGATAGTGCCATTTAGAATAGGGCGGTACCTTCAGGTATATAGAGCCCCTAATAGGATTGGTTATATCCTTCAGTGGCTTGTTGAGTGCTTGCAAGGTGTCAGTCCCCTGAGTAGTGACTAAGAACCTTATACTAGTTGCCCACCTTAAAGATTGATCATGTATTGTTTACATTTTCAGTGCAAGGGATGCACACCATACCTTGAATATTTTTTTACGTACCATATGAACTCCCTTGAGTTGAGACAAAAATCCCTAACTTAGCATAAGCTACTTGAAGCTTTTTAGGGAAAGGGTGATTTTGGTTATCCTTCCATTCCAGGAGGCCCCTATCTATCGACTCTCGAAGACTTAAGTGTATACATCCCTTTGGGTGTCCCTACCCTTGAGTTGAAGGAGCTTCCAAGTTGTGGGCCTAAAAGTGTTACCACTGGCTTTGACCTTAGACATAAAACTCCTTGAAGTGTTTTTCAATATGTTATTACCATTATAAATTGGGCTAATTTTGGCATATTGTCATCAAAATATGTTGATGAAGTCATATAATTTTTTTGTTGTGTTTTATCACTTGTATCTTAAGAAAAATATCTCAAACATCAGATCAAACGAATGTTAAGAACTTGCAAACTTCACAAAAATAAACTACCATCACAAAACTAGACACTACTAAAATAGAGTTGCTACTGTGAAGTTTTGTTGCTACTATCTCAAACATTACTATAGTCGATCTAAATTTTTCTTGTTATTGCTTAGATTAGCCACTATTGTTGCCACTGGCTTATGACAATCACTGTCAAAACATAGTCACTTTTGAGAAACTTGGTCATAGTTGTCTTTAAATACATCTGTTATTAACCTAAAACACTATTGCTATTGCTTTAAAAAGGAGCCGCTATCGACCTACTTGCAAAATTTTCTAAGAATTGGTCAAAACAATTGATTTTCAAACATTTTTCTAAAAATTCAATTCAATTATCAAAGAACATTATTGGACTTGACAGTCTAAATCCAACACCACTATTCTCCATTTTGGACTTGGTTCACATAGAGTTCATGAATACCATCTTTTGGACACAACATTTGCACTATAGATTATCAAACATCCTTCAAACATCACCAAATCAACAACCAAACATCAACGTAGTCTTGGACACATATTGAACCCAAGAAATCAAACCATTACATTGCTAGTGTTTTTAGAGCAACCTTTACTTGTGACCTCATAGCTAGTTCAAGTAAAGTAAACACCATATCCTATAATACATAGCAAAAACATTGATTTGAATCTTTTGAACTATTGTGTTCTATACTAGTGTCAAATCAAACACCAAACATCATAGCTTCATTTATCCAACAACACTAAAAATTGGCTCATCTCCTTATCATAGGGTTGAGTAGAAAATTTTTACCATCTAACATCAAGCTTGATTATCCACATATCATAGCACCAACCAATAGAAAAGAACCAACATTTTTTTTCCAAAAGGTATACACACATCCTCTTTGTACATCATTTTATCAAACCAAATCTCAAAACACAACATCATTCCATTTCCATAAGTTGTTATCTCAAACTTACCAAGGTCTCTTGAGTTCATTTATGACTACAATGAGATCACAACACAAAAAGATGATGGAATCCAATAAAACCAACACTATTGTACCAAACACCAACACTACCAATGAGGAATCTCAAGCATGGGGTTAGGATCCTAGGACATACTCAACCCCCAAATAGCAACCACCTAGCGATGATGACATACACCTTCAACATCAAGACAAATTCATTACGCAACAAGATCAACCCTCTAATCCCATAGAAATGATCATTGAGGAGTATGATAGTGATGTGAAAATCACTAATGAAGAACTTTATGAATTCTCTCAAGATCCAAAATTATAGAAACTAATGGACAAGTTGATTGGGAAGGACCCTAACACATATTTCCTCAAGCTAGTACAAAGTGGGAACAAGTTGCCCATAGACTTTAACATTGAAATTATTAAGGATCCCAACCTCATTCCTTTGGGAGACCAATCAATGATAAGACAAATACCTAAAGCAACAATAGACCCCAAGATACCACCATTATTCTCAAATGAACATATCAATGACCAATATTTTTCCCAAAATGTGGAGAATCCATTGTTTATACATCCATCACAAATTGAACAAGTGGTGGTAGCCTAACATACTCAAGAGAATCCAAACCTCTTGAAAAATCAAAACATGCCACCACAAAATGTTAGCACAAATAGCATAGCATACCCCAACAACATAGAGTACCTCAACAAAAAAGCATCCATCAACAACATCATACACTCAATAAACAACATGCCCACATCAGTCCTCAATGACCACATCAATATACATATACATAACACAACATGGTCCAATGATCATTATATGGGAAAACCACTCAATGCAACACACACAATATAATGGGGAAAGAAGGTTAGAACATCTCTCCTTACCAAACAAACACACCTAGTGACGATGTAACCTTAAAAATACATCTCGGCCAAAGGATATTAGACATCCAAATTGGAAAGCCAAAGAAGAGCTATGCTCTGTAAGAAATATGTCCATATCCTTTTGATCAATCATTATCTATGATACATTTCCCTAAGAACATCAAAATACCAAATTTGAAAAATATAGGGAAGAGGGGATCTAATAGTGCATGTGTGAGAATTCTTAGTATCTTTCATGGATCTATAGAATAATGATACCTATTTAATGAGGCCTTTCCTATGAAGTATTGATGGGGTCACTATCAAGTGGTTCTCTTGTCTATTGCCTGGTATCAAATCAGTCGATGAGTTGTTAGACAAATTTTTCAATCATTTATCATACAACATAGAACAAGATGTAACGGTCCCCGATCTGTACAAAATTAAACAAAGCCAAGAGGAATCATTTGCTTAATATCTACAAAGGTGGAGAGATAAAGCCAATAAATGTAAATGGCTTGTTCCTGAGAAACAAAGTTGATAGATATATTTGTCACCAGCATACAAGCAAACATTAGCTACCAACTCACCACATTGTGCCCTAGTAATTTTAGGGAAACTATAGAAAAGGGTTTACTCATTGAAAGAGCCCTAATAAAGGGGAGTCATTAAACTATACAACAACAAAGACCAACATTCAAGTTCAAATGAAAAACAAAAAATATGGGAAAAGAACAAAAACGTTACCAACGATGGAGTTGTAGATGCAAAATTTGTACAAAATATACAAACTCCTAGTAATACATAGAACAATGTCCAAAAAACTCAAGAAAATTACCCACCAAACAACACTAAAAAAAATAGCTCACATATCCTCCAAATAATCAACAAAATTCCCAACAATCAAATCAAGGGTAGGATATTCAATGAGGGGTGCCAAGGTAGAATAATCAATTTAGGAGAAAATTCACTCCATTGGGAGAAACTCTTGAGGTAGTTATGCACAAAATTGTCCTAAAGAACCTTATCAGGATTCTCAATCCTAGTAAAACAACTTATGATGAACCAAACTTCAAACCCCCTTGGTACAAAGAGAATGATTGATGTGAATTCCATAAGATCAAGGATCACACAATGAATAATTGTATGAGACTTAAGAACATTGTACAAGACTTAATAGAAAAAGGAGAGTTCAACATTGAACATTATCCTGGACCCTCTGATAATAGAAATATGGGAATATACAAAGATTAACTTCCCAATCATTCTATGGGAAATGACAAAGGTAAATTTCAAGATCACCAAAAATCCAACTTCACCTATGACAAAATTGTAGGAACCATCTCTGAAGTCGATCAAAATATCAATGTCATGACTATACTGGAAAAAATCCCCAAATGAAATGTGACTACCCAAAGAGGAAAAGTCACAATCCAAGAAGCCCCACTTCTAGCCAAAGACACAATCAAGCCTTCCACTAACTATAGCATTTTTGACCAATTGAAGAAAACTCTAGCATTGATCTCTATTCGTGAGCTTTTAAAAATATTACCAACACATAAAGAGATCCTGGAGAAATCTCTCACTATGCCTTTGGTACCTAATGGCCTCAACACTGATTAATTTGAAGCCATGGTTTGTACTATCACTTCTCCCCATCACTTGGTCTTTCCTAAAAAATACCTTCCACAATCAAGCTTTATTTCTGGAGGTTTGTATTTAGAAACACAAAATAAAAAGGGTCCTAATATATGGGGGTGTAGGTTTAAACATATGTACCCTAAAATGGTAAAGTAGTTGGAATATTTTGATGATGTGATTGACAATAACAATAGTATCACCATAAGGGATTACGGTGATATGGAGAGAAATTTTGAGGGAACAATAAGATTGTGAATTCAAGTGGGGCCAGATATAGCATAAACAACTTGTCAAGTAATAGAACTTGAGTTTCCATATAACCTCCTCTTGGGATGACCATGGATCGATGCAATGTAAGTGGTCCCCTCAACCTTTCACCAATGCCTAAAATTTCATTATGATAATAAGGAAGTTACGAATACGCTAATCTAGAACACTTCCATTACTACTCAAACTTGGAGGAAAAGTACAAAAGCTCCTTCAAATACCCATTAATGATATACCATTCCACTCATTTTCTTATGTATATCTAGCATCACTTGCATCAACCTCAACTCCATCTATATCAACCTTGATTCCATCTACATCAACTGAACCTCCTAAATCTGAAGTCAAGATCTAGGTGCTTGACAAGGGTTGTGAAGAGTACTATTTCAAACAATCCTTCTACATCAAGGAGCTTCCCCCATCAACAAAATCCTACGGGAGATCAAAGGAAATAAAGCATGTTCAAGCTATTACATATGAAGTCAAACCAACTATCTTGTTTAAGTGGGGAGACATGAAGGATGAAGTGGTATTCGAAGAGGATCTCTCATCATGGCTCTATAAAGAAGAACAAGAAGAATAGAAACATCTACATCTCCTTCCTATAGAGCTTAGCAACAAATTTTATTAGATAGCAATAAATATGGGATATATTGGAAAAGGTGGCCTTGGTCTACATGAGCAAGGCATAAGAGAATCCATCATAATAGAACAATGCAAGAAGAACATGATACTAGGTTATGGTTCAATGGATGTGGTTAACCCAAACACTTAAATTACCTCTTATTAGGAAGTAGCTCCTACTACTATCAAAGAGACATAAAATAACTATGATCTTGTGGATAATTACCTAATAATCATAGAACTATTTGAAAACTTTGGCATAAATACCATCAACTTCAAACCTACAACTAACGACTACCATACTGAAATAGACTCCAATGAATGGGAATGAGAATCTTGCACCTCTAGTGACTATGACCTAGATACCCTATGGGACCTTGATAGCTCCACAATCCTTATCTTTTCCCCATCCACATCCACCATAAACTTTTCTAATAACAATGATAACTTACCCTTACATTACTCATAGTTGATTGATTGGGATCAACAACATCACACACCTATTGTGGTCCTATTCCAAAACAATGAAGCTATTGCAAAGTTCATGGGAATTCAATAGGGTTTCTATCATGGAGATAACAAGGTTGTATTTGCTATAGAACTAGAAAAAGGAGCATACTTTGGAGGGGATATTGTGTCCTCCAGTCACAAAATAGAAATGAGATCCCCTACAATGTGGCTCTATCAGATCATGAAAAAGGAAAATTAAAGGATGTATCTAAGGGTGAAAACCTCTCTAAGGCACCCAAAGATGGAGGATTTAATCTCCTCATCACAAAGTATCATGAACACTCAACAACCTTGG
Organism: Sequoia sempervirens; assembly: GCA_007258455.2. Classification (NCBI taxonomy): domain Eukaryota; kingdom Viridiplantae; phylum Streptophyta; class Pinopsida; order Cupressales; family Cupressaceae; genus Sequoia; species Sequoia sempervirens. The sequence goes on along the minus strand of VDFB02379711.1, from coordinate 176,849,720 downwards.
TTGAAGGTTTAGGACTCATCAACATTGGAACAATAGAGGAACCTAAAGTAACATATCATGCAACTTCCTTAGATCCTAACGAAAAAGTCAACTTCATGAAATTCATCAAGGAACGTAAGGTCAACTTTGTCTAGACATATGCAAATATTCCTAGGCTAGATCCAACTTTAGTGATACACCATCTAATGATGTTCCCTACATCAAAACACATTAAGAAAAATCTTTGAAAAATGCACCCACAGATAGCACTCTTAGTCAAGGTGGGGCTTCAAAAATAGCTAGACGTGGGATTCATCAGACCCATAGACTATCTTGAGTGGGTATCCAACCTAGTACCAGTGTTGAAACCCACTATGGGAATACATTTTTGTATAGACTTCAGAGATTTCAACAAAGCATACCCTAAGGATGACTTCCCCCTTCTCAACATCGACATCTAGTGGATCTAATTGCTGGTCATGAAATGCTTTAATTAATGGATGGATTTTTTTGGGTGAAATTAGATAAAGATGGCCCCTAAAGATCAACACAAAGCAACTTTTACTTTTTCTTAGAGAAATTTTTGCTAGAACATCATGCCATTTAGCTTGAAGAACATAGGAGCCACATATCAAATAGTGATGACTACCATTTTCCATGACATGCTACACATAACAGGGAGGATTATGTAGACAATCTATTGGCTAAACCAGTCACTAGAAATGAACACCTGGCTAACTTAACTAGGATATATGACAAACTAGAGGAATATAACTTGCGTCTCAATCTAAAGAAATCTATTTTAGGCATAAAATTTGGGAAAATATTGGGCTATATTGTATCTAGAAGAGGTATCAAGTTGGATCCTGCTAAATTCAAGGATATCTCGGACATGCCTCCCATGAGAACATTAAAACAACTATATAGTCTACAAGGTAAGCTCTAGTCTATCAGGAGGTTCATCATACAACTAGCATATAAGTTTCATATGTTCACACACCTCCTCCGCAAATATGCAACATTCAAATGAGATGGAAGCAAGCTTTTCAACAAGTAAAAGAATATTTTCTCTCCCCTAGTATTGATTCCTCCAATTCAGGATAAAGCAATGATTCTATATGTGTTCACAACAACAACAATTATGGGAGCTCTGCTAGAAAAACTTGATGACCAAAATAAAGAACGAGTAGTTTACTATATTAGTTGTACCCTGATTGGCTATAATTTGAACTATACACCCATTGAATGAGAATGCCTATTAGTTGTCTTTGAAACATAGAATCTTAGGCATTAGATGTTAAATAGGTAAATCAAGTTAGTATCTAAGATAGACCCTTTGAAATATATCTTGGAAAAGAAAACTCTTACATGAAGAATTGCTAAGTGGGTCATGATACTTAGCGAATTCGACATAGAATATGTTGAAAGAAAATCCATCAAGGGATAGGTAATAATAGATCAATTAGAAAATGCAGCTATCAAAGATCATCAACCACTCATAGCAGAATTTCTAGATGAAAGCATCTTGATGACAACTTAGTTAACCCGTTGGACCATGTACTTTGATGGATCCCATACTTAGCATGGATCAAGGGTCAGTATCCTATTTCTCACACCAAAAGGAGACAATATACCAAAATCATATAGGATTTCCTTCCCCTATACAAACAATATAGTTGAGTATGAAGCATTGATCACTAGGCTGAAAATGGTTGTGGAATGGAAAATTAAGGAACTACATGTTTATGGTGACTACTATTTGGTGATAAGGAAGTTCAACGATGAATACTCAACTAAAGATGACAAGCTCATGCCATACAAGAGAATGGTGGAAATCTTCAAATAGTACTTTTTGGTCGTCATCTTTGAACAGATCCCAATGGTTAACAATACATCAACTAATGCTACTATGGTTGCTATCAATTCACTCCCGAACATACCTGAGAACGTTTCTAGATAAGAATTCCTAGTAGAACAATTGCTTATACCAGCATTCAACATCCTGAAATCCAAACTAGTGTGTGATGTTGTTGGCCTTGAATCACCTTGGTATGAGGACACATCCTATATCCAACATGTAACCATACTAGCCCACCTAATAACCAATCATAAGAAAACCTTCATCCATTGAAATTTCTAATTTACTTTCCTAGGAGATACCTTATACTGTTGAAGTCTCAATAATATGTTACTCTAGTGTCTTAACACAAAAGAAGCATAAAATTCCTTACAAGAGGTACAAGAAGGTTTTTGTGGGTCTCACTCTAATGGATCTAACCTAGTCCAAAAGTTAATTAGAATGAGGTAATATTGGCCATCAATGGGGCAAGAAGTAGTTCATTTTTCCTATAGGTTTTATCATTGCCAACAATATGGAGATCTTGTGCACACACCCGCACAAGAATTGCATCATATCACTACTCCATGACCTTTCTCTCAGTGGGGACTAGACCTAATAGGAAAGATATCACCAACCTCATCCAATGGGCACAAATTCATCATCACTACAATAGAGTACTTTACAAAGTGGATAGAGGCTATTCCTTTAACCTATATCATAGGAAAATAAATATCTAAGTTCATTCTTAATTATTTAATTTTTTGATATGGCATCCCATAAACTATCATAATAGATAATGGAACTCCATTTAAAAACTAAGATGTCTATGAGCTCTGTATGAAATTCTCTATCCAACACCACTTTTCAACCCTATATTATCCCCAAGGAAATGACCAAGTAGAAGCATCTAATAAGACCATCTTGAAAATCCTAAAGAAAATTGTTAATGACACCGACGATGATTGGAATTTGTAGCTAAACCCAGTCTTACGAGCTTATAAAACAAATATTTGCACCCATACAAGTGTAACTCCCTTTTCATTGGTCTACAGATCTAAATTAATACTACCTATAGAGGTTGAAATCCCATCCCCGAGAGTTTCATTGAAGGATCTTGTTAGCAATGAAGAGTATCAGTAATCTAGACTCAATGAGATTGAATTCCTAGATGAAAGACACTTGAGAACATTGAACCATCTACATGCCTATCAAAATTGCCTCAAGTGAAGCTACAATAAGAAAATAAAAAGCAAGAACTTTTAGGTTGGTGAATTGGTCCTAAAGGAAAATTAGAAAATCCAACTAAATCAAGATGGGAAAGAAAAGTTTGAACCAAACTAGCTAGGCCCCTACATCATTACAATAGGCTACAACTCTAGATTATATTAGTTGGCTACGTTAGAAGGAGAACCTCTAGTTGAACCTCTTAACAGTAGTCATCTCAATAATTTCTACACCTAAGCATATGAGAATATCCTAGGAAAAAAATAAAAAAATAAAAAAAATCAAATATCAAGAAAATAGTAAAGAGAAATAAAACATCCTTTAAGTGAAAACCACTTTGTGGCACTTCTAGGACTGGTACCGTAGTGAAAACCTAGTAAAAAGGTGCTATGTTTGAATAAGACCTACATCTTTATCTCTTAGAACTATCTATCTATTGTCACATTCATTCCACCCATCGCCATAATAAAATATGCACCCAACCATGTCTCGATAATTAACCAAGTGTTGAACCTTGTTGCACCATCTCTATCCCCCATCCATTTTCTTTAGCCATCCCTAATAAACATAATCCCATCCTGGGCTAGGGGCAACTTCCTGAACCTGGTAGCAAAGTGGATCCTTGTCGATCCCATCACTCAAAAAAAGCTAAAAAAATGAAAAACATCTAGAAAAATGTTAAAATCCAAAACAAAATCATAAAACAAAAAATCCCAAAAACATTGTAGGTTGTATATGAATGAGCTACATTGAGTCAAAATAAGTTGAAATATGTTGTCTTTAAGCTTGAATGTAGACAAGGCCATCATCAATGATCCCACAAGGAACTAGCTCAATCCATTTAGGTGTCCCTTTTGGTCTTTAAACTTGGTCAAAAATTAAAAAACATTCAAATATCTTATCAAAATCCAACAACATTGGTAAAAAGACAAAAAAACTCCAAAATTAGTGTTACTAAATATATTCGAACTAAAGATGTTCATCACATAGGCAAGGCCATCATCGATGAGCCCCCGAGGCACTAGGTCAGTCCCTCTAGGTCCCCCTATTTGTCTCTAAATCTCTCAAAAACAACAAAAATAACATCAAATAAACTCAAAAGTACAAACAAAATTATAATAAACAATCATCACTTTCAACCTTTAACAATGTAATTAGCAAGTAAGGCAAACATAAAAATCCAAAATGTCCAAAAAAATTTGAAATGACTGGATCATCATTAGACTAAAACAATGCCTAAATGTTAATTACCCTACCTTTTGAAAATCATCATCAACATCCTGACATATGTCTTAACAAATAAATTGTTCCTACATTAGAAATCATTGATGGATAATCTTGAAATATCAAAACAAACATGGCAAGTGATATCATAGCATTGTTTATCTTATGTAATCTTATATTTTTGGTTAATATTATTGTCACATTCCCAAGATCTCTCGAGGATTTCCATAAGGATTTAGAGAGGAAGGAATGGGGAATTGATCATTAATTTTTTTGTCCTCTATTTGTTGGATATTTTTGTAATAATACCATGGGTAATACTTGCCTTGTATGTGTGGAAGTCGTTACAAGAAACTAAAGTGGCCTTGCATGTTTGGCTCCTCATACCTCTCTATGCACTGGTCCAAAATGCTCTGAACTTTTAAACCCATACACTCTAACAAGGTTTTTGTATGTCTAGTATGAGCGAGAATACTCCTTGTTTGCATAGTCAAAGTCAACAAAATAGATACAAAGCCTTGTTGGTCATTAATGCCCTAGTGCATCATGTCTATTTTCTACATTAGTAAGGATTGCTAAATATTACTTAGACTCCATGAAGGAAAGGAAAATTCATCAAATCATATCATCAATGCCATCCAATTTATTCTATCTTCTAAATCTTACTAACATTTTCTTCTATTCAACATTTCTTCTATCAATACTCGCACTTAAACATATCAAATCACCTTGTCAAAAAATTTGGCTCACTATCCAAAATTTTCACCAAATTTCCTGAGGGGGCACCATGCTATCCTGCCATCACCGAGCCATATCGAGGCAACTTTTGAACATGATTTTTTGAACTTTCTTTAACACAATACTTAAAATCACATTGTATCAAGATGGGAAAAATCTAGATACCTAAAATTGTCCTAGCCTGTGAACTAGCATTTTAACACTAATATTCATCTTTCCCTAATGATTAAATAATGTTCATCATTTCAAATTATATCTTTCATTATTTATTCTTCTTGATTAAATAAGTAAATCTTATTTATTTAATTATGTCACTAATTTAACTTATTCTTCTACTTTAATTAAATAGTTATCAATTAATTATTTAATTAAAAAATCAATTCCCCCTTCCAAATTAAATAATTATCTTTAATTATATAATTATCTATTTCCCATCATGCATAAATTAAATAATATTAAACATTATTTAATTCTCTTTCAACTTCTAAATTAAATAGTTATCTTTAATTATTTAATTCCTCTTTTTTCCTCTCAACATTATCCATTAATAAAAATCATTTATTTATTAATTAAATCTTATCCTATAGATTCCTCCAATAATTAATTAATTATCCTCTCATGTGTTGTTTCCTCAAACGTAGTGACCACTTTCTTATAGTCAACTAAGTAACCAATGTTAGTTGAGTATCCAATCTATTTGATTAATTGATCAATTAATTCTCTTAACTAATACCCTCTCCCAATCAACTAGAATTGACTATTCAATCTAACTAGTGAACTATTCAATCTAATTATGTTCACTCCCACTCACTTTTAGTCTTCATTGTAGTTAACTCTTCAATCTAGTTCCTCTCAATGGACCTTGACCATTGATCCTAATCTTTCACCTCTTCATCCTAACCATTGATTCAATTTCTTGAAATCTATAAAATAACCCTCATCCTTCTCATATTCTACCTATAATTTTTATAGAAAATCCCTGAGCATTTAATTCTTGAGTGATTAACAAGTATTGTCATCTTATCTAGATGACCCTTATTATCATTTATTTGAAGCTTTTGCAAACATGGAGGCTTCATATTGATCCAAACAATCCTACATCAGTTATCAATACAAATATACTCTGACATAGGATGGTAAAATTGTAGCCTTTTGAATTCATTTATGTTCTCTTTTATTGCTAACATTTCTTGTTGAATTCATTGCTTTTCAATTTTATCTCATGAGTAGATTGGGATTTATCTTGTTTTGAATTGATTTTTATTGATTCATTGTTGTATTCCTTATGTCTATTTTCCCTCTTACACATAATTTCCTTTTTTGCATCATGCTTATGTTCCAATATATCTTCATGTTGTGAAACTTCTAGAATATCTACATCCAAGATAGGGACATTATCATGCAATTGTTCTTCATTATTTGGGCTCATACCTAACCTTTTTTCCAAATTGGCAACCTTCTCAATTGTTTCATTCCTTAGCATTTCAAAATTATCTTTTTCTTTTCTCAATAGTGTGGTGACCCTTTGTTTGGTTCTAAACTCTTTATTATACAATTGAGCTAATTTAACTCTATCCTCATCAAAAAAGGTAGCATCAACTTTCTTCAAGGAAACTGATCTCAACTTTTCATCTTCATTTATTGCCTCTTCTTTACTTGCAAGAAATGTAATTTTCAACTCTTTAGGAAATTGGCCTTCAGTATCCTTCATGCTAACATCAAATGTGGCTATATATCTAAGTATCACTTCTTCTATTGTATACTTGTCAATTTCATCCATAATGGTATATAAGACAATAGTTTGTTCCAAAATTTCATGCTCTACTATACCATTAAATAATGCTTGTAATTTCAAAGGACTTGTTCTCTTACTAGGGGAAGAATTATCCTTCTTCTTTTATTTTGGAAAATTTTCTTCTTTATCAGACTTGGCTTTCTTCTCCCTCATTTGAATTTTTTAGCCTTCCTTTTTTTTCTCTAGCTTTGCTTCACTGTTTGTGTCTACAATGTCAACTCTTATTTTCTTTGCACTAGTTTTTTCTTTCAAAGCTCTAGATTTTCTTTTTCGGATCAATGGTTCTACTTCTTCTTCCTTTTCATTTTACTCATCATCAAACATAACAAACCTTTCTCTTTTTCCCTTATCCTTTACTCTCCTCTTCTATGATGCGCTTTTTTGCTCTACTAGAACATTGGTTGGCTCCTTTCTCTTTGTTCCATTAATAGAGGATTTTGGGGAAACCAAAGAGGGTTTATGTTCTACCATATCTTCTTATGCTTGATGCACCTCCCAGAGATCCACTTGTTCTTTTTGCTTTCTCCACTTGTTGATTTAATGGAGCCATCATCTCTACAACCTATACAGTCATCTTCTCAACAATTTTTTTTTTTTTTCCTTTGATCCATGTGAACTTCCATATAATTTTCCTTATATGTGCCAAATATTTCCTCAATGGTGTGTCTAGGCTTGCTCAACATAAAATTTGTTGAATTGGTAATTTCTTCCTCAATTATTTCATATCCCATATCAAGAATCCAAATATTTATAAGCTCAATAGCTTGTATTATGTAGCTATCCTTACAATAAAAGTGATATCATTCTTGTACTTTTCTACCATGCTCTAGGGAATCCTTTCTCTGGATTCCATATTTTCTTGAAAATCCTTGAAAAATCCCCATAATGCCTTCTTTTGAGTTTCAAAGTCACCCAATCTCATTAGATGGTCTTTGATCTAAAATTCTACTAGTGTTTCCTTCAACCATACAATGTTTTTGGTTTTGGAAACCTCATTAAGAAGTTAAAATAGTAAAAGAGTGATCAAAATACCAAAATTGAATGGGTACTAGTAGTCCTTAGTCTTTTGCAAGTTCTCTAGTAGTTGTGATCTAAGTAATTCACACAAATCATAGTTTTCTCCCTTCTTAACCATCTCATATGCAATGATAATAACTATTGCAGAAACTAAATTTTCTTTGTTAGTGAAAAATAATTTATAGTTCCAATCATCATAGATGCATACTTAACTCTTGGGTCATCAATGCCTTTGATTTCCAAGGATCTCTTATTAAACTTTGTACCTATTATCATCGTCACTAATTCATTCTTCACCAACTTGAGTGCTAGAATTGGTCCAATTGAGCATAACCAAGTAACAACCCTAATAGCCTCCTTATTGGTCATGTTACATATATGGTTGTCATTACACCAAAAGATTGACATATTAGTGCATGATACAATTTCCAGAGTTAATGAATCCACACGAGGTGGTTAAGCCATGTCACAAACTTGAGCACTACACTGCACAACATAAGAGAACAATACACACACCTTGCAACAATCCCCCCTAATGCAAGCAAGAGGTTTGAACCCTTGACCGAAGCTCTAATACCAATTATTGCATAGATGGTTGTCATTGCACTAGAAGATCAACCTATTAATGCTTGATACAACAACTAGAGTTAATGAATCCACAAGAGGTGGTTGAGCCATGTCACAAACCTAAGTGTTGTATTGCATAGCACAAGGAGACCATAGGTACACACCTTGCAAGAAATCATGTGTGATATATCTAACTAGATAAATTTTTCATGAATCTTACTCAAGGTGTATCTGACCCACTCATCAATGTAGCAAAAATTAGGGAAATTGTTCCATACATCAAGCTTCTTCTCTATCAAGATCTCAAACTTAGGGTTGAATAAAAAATCATCTTTGGTGAGCCTCTTAACCCATACATCACCCAACTTAGAGTGATTGTACTCTTTCAACTTCACATAGATATAAATTCTTGCATCTTCTTTATGTAGCACATTGAAAGGGATATCTAAGAATGCACCATCTAGATCCATTTCCATTGATTTATCAAGGTGTCATTTGGACTTTGGATGTGGTCTATCCACAACCTCAAAAAATTGTGGATTATACATCTTGTAACAATTTGAAAGCAATTCCAAAACTTAGGGAAAAAGTGGAAACTATAAAATACCTTCGAATTGATGTCACTAGGGTTTCACACACCACCACTTTGAATCTCTTTACTTTGTTGCTTCTGTGCTCTTCTCTCTTTGAATTATCATTTGAAAATGACCTTTTATTAAGTGAAATCACTTATAAAACCCTTTTGGAATGAACTAAATCACATTGAATGCACTAATTTGAAGTTAGGAAGAAAAAATGATAAACTCTAATTGTAATGCACAGTCACCTTTGGTTGCTCCAAAAACTTCTACATCTTGATATTTTCCATTGGTGTTTTCACCAATAGGTTAACCATGTTAACCTATACCTTATTCCATCGTGTTGAAGGAATCAACACCATATCTTTGTAAGGGTCTTAAAGTTCTTTTGTTAAAACTTCCCTTGAGCCAAAGCTCCTTATTTAGTTTTTAGAGGAAACATATGCACCAAAAGCTAGCACAAACTCATCCTTAACCTCATTCTCCTCTTTCTTTTTCCATGTATTATTCATCTCTTTCTTCATCTCTATAAGATCAACCTTCTTCACTAGATCATTCTTCTTTACTAGATCAAATTCCACATTCTTGCTTCTGGAAAATTTAGCTATATGTCTAGGTTTATTGCAGTTGTGATGTATGACAAAATTTTGATCAATCTTACTTCCACAGATTCTAGATTTACATACAATAGCCTTATTCCCAGATTAATTTAGCTATATGTCTAGGTTTATTGCAGTTGTGATGTATGACAACATTTTGATCAATCTTACTTCCACCAATTCTAGATTTACATACAATAGCCTTATTCCCAAATTCAATACATTCATAACAATAGCCATTGAAAGATTGAAACCTCATGCCATTATGGTAACCATTCATCATCTAATTTCTGCATTCACTAAATTTACTACGTAATTAAATTGTTGAGTTTCAAGTGATGTGGAAATGATGTCTTCCTTGGATGTATTCTTGTTTGAATAATAGCATTGAATATGGTGTTGATGTTTGGTATTGGAGTGATTTGGCAATTTTTTTAAGTGGGAGTCTTTGTGCAAGTAGTTAAGTTGACTTCCAGAGGCTTAGGAGGGAGTAATATTGTATGTATGGCTCTTTTGATGGTTTCACTTTGGTTGATCTTCATCAATGTTCTATGTGTGCAAAAAGGTTCATGTGTTGCACTAAATATTGACTCTTATGATTGTGTTATGTGTGCAAGAGGGTCTATTCCTTGCACGATGTTTGGAGTCATGTGATTATGTTTAGTGTGCAAGATACTTTTACCTTGTTTATTATAGGGTTTACTAGTTGCAAGAAGGGGGAGTGACTCTCAATGGGGGTCGGTGTCTAGTGAGAGACTGTCAGAATAACCCATTGGAGAGTTTCTTAATCCAATGATAACTTAAATAATGAATTAGGGGCTATGGGTAGATCTCACATTAAACAAGATAATTGGATGCCTCACCCATGTCTATAGTGCCCATTTAGGCTAAGGATGGGTTGAGAAGGTCTGGTTGGAAAGATCAACTTCCTTGTCCTCACGAAAGGAATGTCGGTTCCACATGTGTCACCCTATGGGGTCGACATCTAGTAAAGACTATCAAGATAACCATAGATGGGGGCCGACATCTAGTGAGATATTGTCAAGATAACCCATGCTAGGACCATGCAATGATAATCTTCCCTATTGCAGTCTAGCATTCCCTACTCATGTTTCTCCTTCTACTATGTTTGTGCCTCTAGAAGCGATGTTTATGTTATGTCATGCTAATGTTGTACTATGTTATGTTGGAGCCTTGTTTAGTCCTTTTGTGTTAGCATTTTGTCTTCTTTACTGCTTGTTGTAGTGGGACCTTATTGTTATCTCCTAGCATGGGGGTGGACCTTAGGGTTCCACATGGTCGGGAGGTTAATGCTTTTTCCTTGTTGTAGTTCGATTGCATGGAGATTGCACATTATGTAGCTGATTCTAGTTCATGCTCTAGTGCAAGGAGACAACCTTTGTGTATATGCATTGTTAGTTGTAACAAGTATTGTAACTCAGATGTAATCTACCCATGTATTCAAGGAGGCATTGTTGTAAAAGTTGTAATGTTGTAACTAATTTGATGAACTCTCTTGTAATGGATTATATTAATAATATATTATGCATATGTTGAATATTTATAAATGATCTTTAGTGTTGATTAGTTGGTGTCATGTTGTGGAAATGTTTATTGTTCGATCATTTATTATGGTGGCGTAAATGTACTTGTTTGATAGTTAACTCATGATATTATTGTAGTAATGATATGACTCTTGTTAGCTTGATTAATAGTTATGTTAGTAGTGTAGTCATGGGACCTTAGAGGACTTAGGATTGTTATGTAATGTTAAGTTATGTGATGTTATTCATTTCACTATTTTTTTTAAAAATTGTTTCGTTATTTAGTCATATTTTGTGTTGTCCCCTGGGATTCCTTGGCAAGGCATTACATTTTAATACATCAAATAACCAAAAGCATTGATCAAACATTTGAAATCAAATAAACCAAATTCCAAAACAGTTACTTGACCACTAACTAGGGTCACAAGCAAAACTTCAAAAAACGTTGACTAACCATTGAGAAAAATAACTAGGTATTAGACGAGATACTCATCCTCTTTGAGGGTGATGGCTAGGGTAGGGGCCCAAGTGCTATCTTCGATCAACTATTCCATTGGATTTAAGGAACACTTAGACTTTCCAATTCAAGTGGATTTGATGCCTAGTACCTAAAACCTATAGCACACAAAATGGTCATGCATATACATATGCATATAGTCAGGCACACCATGAAAGGAAATTTCAGCGTTGCAAGGTACTCACAAGCAAGAGATACGACATTGTCCCTTTCACCCAAAAATATCAGTAAGAACATCACTCAACAATCAATTCGTGTAACAATCAGTTACATAACAATCATAATAAGAATAGTCCCAAGATAATCACATAATAGCCATGATAAGATAATCACATAGTCCATAACTTCATAATATACAACATCAACTATTTAACATCCTTAGCACTTACCTTTAAATATTCCTGTTATTTTACCTTCATCTCCAAGTTCCAAAGTCAAACTACCTACACATCCACGGTGAGAATGGAGGGTCACTACATGAAGTCTACCTTTTTGAATTGAGAATTGCAAGAAGAGGTTAATATGGAACAACTAGAAGGCTTTCACTTGTCAGATCAACTATACATGGTATGCAAGTTGAAGAAGGAACTATATGGTTCAAGACAAGATCCTAGAGCTTGGTATGCAAGATTGGACATGTACTTGATACAACAAGGTTTCAGTAAGGGCTCCGCTGAAAGTAGTCTTTACTTTAAAATTGAGGAAGAAAATATCCTCATAGTAGTCATATATATGGATGATATTATCTTTGGTGAAAATGAGGCTATCTTGAAGAAATTTTCTAAGGAAATGTAGAAAGAATTTGAGATTTCAATGTTTGGGGAGATGAATTTCTTCCTTGGGCTGCAAATCAATTAAACAAATAAAGGGGTTTTCATTTCATAGCCTAAGTATGTCAAAGAAATATTGAAGAAGTTTGGAATGGATGATTCCAAATTGGTATGTAATCCTATGGTGATTGGTTGTAAATTTATCATGGATGATGATTCGATTAAGGCTAATTAGAGCAAGTATAGATCTATGATTGGTGGACTACTATATTTAACTGTTACTAGACCAAATATCATGCATGTAGTTTGTCTTGTTGCTAGATTTCAAGAATATCCTAAAGGAACACATGTTGCACAGTAAAAGCAATATTTAAATATTTAAGAGGCACACCAAATTATGGTTTCTGGTATTCTAAGGATACTGATTTCACATTAAATGCTTATATAGATGCAGATTGGGCTGGTTGTGTTGATGACAAGAAAAGTACAAGTAATGGTGCATTCTTTCTTGGATGTAGATTGGTATCATGGATGAGTAAGAAACATGATTTTGTTTCTTTATGCACTACAGAGGCTGAGTATATTACAACATCATGTTGTACATAGGTATTATAGATGAGACAAACATTGAAGGATATCAAAATAGTATTTGATGAACCTATATCTATCTTTTGTGATAATACAAGTACAATAAACATTTCTAAGAATCTAGTGATGCATTCAAGGACAAAGCATATATCTATCAAATATCACTTTTTGAGAGAAAATGTTATGGAGAATGAAGTGAAGCTTGAGTATGTTCTTAGAAAGGATTAGATTGCTAACATATTTACTAAGGCTCTTCCTAAGGATACTTTTGAGTATCTTTGGGAGAAGTTGGGGTTTATTCCCCCTCCTTTCTTGAACTAGATGTATATAGAGGTGAATCAATCTAGTGGATCTATGGATCTATCTCTTTTTTGGACTAATGTTGGTGACTACCTCTCAGGGGAATAGGTAGTACCATGTGCTATCATTATGTTGCTCATTTAGCTAGGTGTACACTTAAGGGGGAGTATTTAGAGAAAGTAATTTTTGTTAAGTGTCAAAGAGGGAGAATAATACAAAACATTTTATCATTTCCCATTGATGTCAAAGGGGGTGAGAGAATCATTTGAAAAAAAATAACTTATCTTCTCAAAGGGAGAGGATTATGAGAGAGTGTTCAGAATTGTTACGTGGTCTTTGGTGGATTTTCACATCTTGTGTTGCCATCAATGAAAAAGGGGGATATTGTTGCAAGAATGATGGTGTTGTCATTGATGTCAATAGGAATTTTGTTGACTGGTGTTTTCGTTGATGCCAACTATGGGTTGAAGATGTTAAGGATATTGAGAAAGCTGTGAAAAGAGGAAAATAGGTTGTACATGTGTAGTTGTGACCTTGAGAAAGTGTTGTAAATACATGTAGCTATTATTTTGTTGTAGAAGTCTAAAGATGAGTTTAAATGAAGCAATGAGCTGAGATAATAAATAGAGTAAATTGTGTTGTGCAAATGTTCACTGTACATGCTTTAGTATTGTGCTTCACATTTTTTTTGTTGTTGATGGTATGCCTATGTAGATCTTACAGGTTATTCAAGGTTGAAAAACATTTCTATATTCAAAATTTAGGTATCTAAATCATTGTACAGTGTGAGATACTTTGATTAGTGTGTGAACTAGTTGTTTAGTGATTCTTTCTATCATCTAGGATAAATGTATTTGCTTCACATTTCTCTGCTATTTGGATTCAGGTTGTTCAGATTTAGGAAGCTGATTATTATTTTTTAATCTTTTTGTTATCAAGTTTTTACTTGATTTGGTGTAGCATAGTGTAAGTTTCATTTATCAATATGTAAACAAGGGTTGTTAGTTGTCTTGAGTTAAAGTATTTGTTGATGCAAAGCTTGGTTGAAGTATTTGATGAATCTTAAGTAATTCATGGCTTGTTCTAGATTGAGTTATTCAAGTAAATTATGCTATCTAAAACTTTTGGCTTGATCTAAGTAAGCTTTTACATAATGTTTATGGTGTTTTACATGGGTGTTGGCTAACCTTGTGTTTAACATTACATACGAGGAGTTTGGAAGTGTGTTGAAGTGTGTTGGGATCTATTTGGGTCTTAATTAAGGATCTATGTAGGTCACTTTTTGTTCCTATCCATTGTGGGAATGTTTGGGTTTTGACCTATTTCAAATTTGAATGTATAATGGTTAGTGGCCGATAATGAGACAAAAAAAGGTCTCATCTATTAGCCAAATAAAAGCATGTATTTTGTTTAATTGTGGAGTTTATCAAGACTAAGCATGATAAGGAAAGTAAGAGATTTTTAATTGTAGTAGTCAAATAATTAATTATGACTTGAAAACTACAATTTGGATTCTTGAGATTTTTTCACAAAAATTTGAAGACAAGAAGGTGAAAAAATCCATTAAATTTCACAAAAACCCAATTCGTGGTTGGAGAGATAACTTCACCAGTTTGATGCTCCAGAAATTTGCTCCCATGCTCTAGAATTTCTAGAATTTGTTCATTCATTTTCTTCCATGCTCTATAATTTTTGGAACTAAGTATGATAGAGGTTGAGTAGTTAAGGGACAATAGTTGAAAGCATTAAAAAAATTTGGAGTGACTTTGATAGAAGTTGAGAGAATATAGGGGCAGTTACAAATATCTAGGGAGTTGCTCAACCCAATTTATGAGCAATTGAAAGCATATAGGAGTAAATTTAAGAGTTTTAATGATAGAAGAGGTCAAAGGAAGACTTCTTCAACACTCTAACACCTTTTTTGAGTATTTTAAAGGGCTTAAAAGTAGGGATTATTGTTTTGGATGACCAAAAGAGATTGACTCAGCAAAATGGAGTGAATACTTCTCCTTTCTTTCTCCACACATGTTCCTATTTTCTAGCAAGCTATTGAACAACTATGAGGCTCATCTTTTAATTCTATAAATTCATTGTAATCAAATAATCAAGGAGGGGGGATTAGAAAGGCTTGTTTTGGCCCGAGAAAATATGATAGTTTCTAGTTTAATTTCAAGCAATGTATTTCCAAAAAATTTAGAGTAAATTTGAATTCAAGCAAGTTTTCATTTCCAACAAAGTGTGAAGTAGTTTAGCATTTTCAATTTATGCAAGTGTGTCTTATATTAGTTTCCTTTCATGAAACTTTCCTTTCATATAAGAGTGTCTTATATTAGTTTCCTTTCATGCAACTTCCCTTTTATGCAAGCATGCTCCATAATAGGTTTGATTTCTGCAAGTTTGATTATAGAATAGACTGTCAAACAAGTTTTCTCCATTCTCTTTTGCATACAACCATGGACACCACCTTGGATTGATAAGTTAAATGATGAGGATTACAATGACCCCATCAACTAACATTGGAGAAAGTCTTGAGGTAGAACTTGATATAAATATGTATGGTGTTGATGCAAGAGTGTGAAAGAGTAAGAAGAAAAATAGATGTGAAGTGTGATGTGATTAAAGTGTGTGTGATGTGAATTTGAGAAGAACATTGTGAACTTAATGTTAAGGTTCCTAAAGGAAGTGAGTTGAAGGCATCCAAAATATTTCATGTGAGACTGCTAAAGTGTGCAAGCAATTGTGGTGGAATCCTTATTACATTGAGAAGTGTATCTCTATGTAACATTCTTTTTCTATCTTCTTGTATTATTTTGTGGCAATGGGCCCTGTCTATGTGCCCTTTTGGACAATGTATCTTATTCTGGTAGTGAGCCCCTTGTACCGATTTTTCTATTACTTATATTGTGAGCTAATCCTCACCGTGGTTTTCCCCTCATTGAGAATTCTATGTAAATATGGTGTTCCCATGTGTATGGTGTTGTGATTTCAGTTTCTATTATTGGAATTTCATTTTGAATCAATCTAACAGAATAAGGGCTTAATGAATACTTGTGGATCTAATTACTATTGAGGTTTTTTGAAGGTTTAGTTTAATACAACTCTTTTTTTTTTACGAACCAATCATATCTCACCAAGCATCTATGAGCTTGCTAGACTTAATTCTCAAATACTTGCAAGATAGTTGGAAAACAAACAAAATGTAGCACTAATGCTCCTTCTCATGCACTTCAGGCTCTCCAAACCTAGGAGGGTAATCCCACAATGTATATCCTATGAATCTTCTAAACAATTAACTAATACATTACATATCAAAACAAATGCATTATCATTAGAGGCTACGAAGATGAAATCCTTCAAGAAATTGGCATTTCCTTGAGAAAATTACACATCTATAGCCAAGAATACAAGACAATACCAACCACGACAAATGATAGATCGATTTAAAGGTTATTTATAAGTGATGTTCTCAAATTGGATGATCAGAACCATAAGGAATGCTTATGAGAACTGAGATCAGTGCCATAACTATGGGCTAGGAGTCAAAGGAAATTGAACTACAAGGTAAATTTAATCCTTAACATCCATGATCTACGTGAGGTTTCTTTACAATTCACAAATTAATAATCAGATTCTAAGACTACTTATCAAATCCAATTATCTTGCATATGAATTTATGATTTGATTTAAGAATTTTAACTGACTCTTTGAACCAGAGCTAAAATCAAAGCATACATCAAAGCATAATAACAATGAAGATTAATGAAATGATCTTTGATCAAATTTTTCATTAATAATTTAGATGCAGAGTAAAATTGGAGAGACTACAGACTTTGAAAACCTGCATTATCATTTAGATATTGCTCATGAACCATACATTTGGAAAAATTACTAACTAGACTCAAAGCTTAAGATAAAGACTTCAAACATATTTGCTTTGTATTTTTCAATTGCACAATTCAGATCTAGAATTCAACAAGAGACCTGCATTAGTGGCCTTGAACCCTTTTATGGAAACAAGAGATTAAAAAAAGCTTCAGGCCAAGAGTACACATGTCACATCCTAATTGGACCACTACAAGAAATATTCCCTTTACAATTATAATTACATTTTCCATTGGAGGGAATACACATGACAAAGATTGTTTACATTTGTTGTGAGGAGAAAACCCACCTTCCAAAATGCACATGTTGAAAATAATATCCTTTAAACCATTGTATCACATCTATTCCATCAGGAAAAATGACAAAATTTGCAAAGATAGAAAAATAAAACCAATTTCCTAGTCAACATCCACATCATTAGTGATCAACATTTACTTGTGGGGCCTTCAGTCAAGAGACACATATCTTTATACATTATAATCTCAAAGGCTAGACCTATACTATACTTGATCAAGTATATGTGTTCCACTTTTGTACTCATAGATCCAATTCATCAGTAAAATCCCTTTCCACTGATCATACTCTGCCTCAAATGGCCAATTGAAATCAATGATTTTATCCATTTTCTTTCTATAAGGAGAGTACTTTGTTATTATTGAATTGGCCTCCTTGTCGAAGTCTTCAAGAAAATTGATGATGAAAGATAATTTCTCCAAAGAATCTTTTAGTATGTCAATGTTAACATTCTCACAAATATATTTTGCTTGAGAATCAATTGTAGTGTCCTCCTAATGCTTGCATATCTGCAGGGGCTTTACCTCATCATGGGAATGTTGAATGTTAGGTAACAGTTTCAAATCTGCTTCATCATACTTAGCTTTCAATTCTTTTATTCTTTGTTCTAAAGGGGTAGCATACCCTTGAAATTTTTTTTCTTTAACTTCACTAACAAATTTATAAGTTGGGACCACCTTTGGATATCTATCCTCTTTCTACTTAGCCCTAACTGCCATTAATCTCAAATCACCAACCCTTGGAATCCATTTATCTAGGAGTGGATTTCCCAATTCCCCATCTCTCTCAGACAATCTTGTTGTTCTCAGCATCAAAGAATAATTAGCGTGAACACTATTCAGGTGGAGGAGACTGATGATGAATCATAGGAGGAATGGAAGTAGTATGGATCGAGCTAGCTAGCCCTTGAGACCTAGAAATTTCCACTTGTTGCTTCCACAATTCTAGCTCTGTTTCAAGTTCAACAACTCTCTGCCAACTCCTATTGTATTCACCCATAAGCTCATTGTACTTACTTCTATACATATCCCTATCCTTAGTGATATTTTCAAATATTGCTTTAGTAAACCTAGAAGCATTTATAGCCATGTCAACTGCTTCTAATGTTGGGGTATTTTCAACTCTTTTTATAATTAATCATCCACTGAAGTCTATTGGTTATGCAACTTTTAGCTTCCTATAACTAAGAGACAATGACCATATTGCCATAGCATCCCATTCTTGACTAAATGCAAATCCCTGAAGTGCCAACTTGGCTTCCTCTTCAATTTGGAATAAAGGATTATCAGTCCTTCATGTGGTATCAAGTACAACTGCATCCACAATATCACATTTAGGCAATAATAAAATGCCACTCTTTTGTACAAGTTCCCTTACTTCCTTAGGTGTGATATTTTTAAATTGTTTCCTCATTTCTTCCATCACATTGGCTTGGATAGTGCCTTCAAGAAATTCAAGATGTAAGCTTCTCTCAATGGAAACCCTCTCTGCATATTTTGAAGCCTTTTCTTTCCATACAAAATCCCAAAATGTTGGTGTTCCAATAAATGAATCATCCTCCATGAATTCTCTACAAGCCTCTTCTCTCATGTCATCAATATTACTCACACCACTTAATTTGACCTTTCCCAACCTTAGGATACTTATCCCAGAGCTTGATGTGACTTCCCTTGGGGTAGAAGGAATCCCCTACTACATATCTTTAAGAGTTATCACAATGTCATCTTCATCATTATCAGAGTAGTCTACTACCATGCTCTTCTCAACCCTTTGTCTCTTAATTGGTGGCTGCTTCGAAGGAGGAGAACCTCTTGGAGGGGAATCAATATCAATTATAATAGGTGGGGGTTAACTAGGAGGCAGTTAGACTGATCCATTTGGAGAGGCTACCCTCAAATCCTCTAATGAATCAAGGGTTGGCACTCTCTACTCCTTAATTGTTTCCTTTTTCCTAGAATACACCCGAATATTTCTGGGTGACTGATAGGAAGGCCTTTCCTCCTCTTGTGCAGAAAGTCCTTCTTTATTTTCCAAAGCCTTCCCCTTATCTTTGATTATTTCTTCTTTTCTCAACACACCAACACCTTCAGAATTTTCAAATACATACCTTACCTTGTTTCATTTCCCTTGAAGGTTGGGCAGAGGCTCATAAGTCGGATTTGACTTCATGATATTTTCTACCATCTTGTTGAAAGAAAGATACATAGATTTCCTTTCCTCTTGAACTTGTAGATCAAGAATGTTTTTTATAACATCCTTAGGGTAGTAGAAATTATGAACAAACACACCCGGTGACCTTTTTTTTACTTCATGAATGAATCCTTTAGGGTCATGGTTTTAGGGTGAGATCTCATCAATCTATAAGGTTTAAGGATCTCATCAAAGTCATCCAACTACCTTTTACCATCGCAAAATCTACAATTTTTTTTGTACTCAGGGAAGAATGAACCCTTCTTCCTACCTTTTGGAAAGTGACACATTTGAGATCCTCCCAACTGTCTCATGACTTCTATAAATCCAATCCTGAGAGACACATCTCTTGGTAGCACAAAAGGATAAAAAATTGTCCCATATACCTTGAATATAGTTCTATCTGGGTATGCAATGATATCTCCCCAATTATGGGTTATATTTAGCTCAGGCCACCTTTACATGGGCCTCAAGAAGTCATGAATTTCTTTTGGGATCCTTGGTGGATCAGAAACTAGAAGTCTCCTTAGCTTGGATGCAGAAACATGATGGAAGACCACATAATCAAATTTCTAGTCATCCATGTACATAATTTGGGTCAACATTGGATCAATATCTCAAGATCATCCTCTACCTTCTTCAATGAAACATCATCACCAAAATACTTCTCTTGCCCATATAAGATCATATGCATCAAAAGGGAGTACCACCAAGATTTTATCCAATGCTTCCCTTCCTTAAAATCAACTAGGAGCTTGTGCAGATTTTCTGCCAATTAAGTAGCTAAATCATAGAATGCATAGAAGGTTGCATGCTGAAAATTGGCTACCATGAAAATATATTTATTTGGTATATTATCAGGCACATCAAAGCCAATAATTTGATACAAGGAGCAGACAGTCTTTCTGAAGTAGTGGGGAAATTAATTCTAAGGAAAAGGTTCCTTCTCATCTCTGCCAATATTGATTTTCTTTCTATTCTTTCCATGTCTCATTGAAGTAGTGTGCATTGGCAACATTGTGGTTTTGAAAAATACCTTGGTATTATCATACTCTTTTCTAAAGGTATCAAGGTCAATAGGGACCATATCCTCTCTCTAGTCATGCAATTTAAATATTTCTGCAATCTCTTTCTTAGTAATCCTGACCACCTCAACACCATTACATGCCCTAACAATTTTGGAGACAAGGTCATACCTTGCTACAATATCGTTGAGTAGGTCTACATCCATATACATATTTGGGACCACAAGTTTCCCCATATCTAATCTCTATGTATTGCAAATTGGAACCCCACAATTCCTATTGCCAAACCAATCTCTAAAAATTTGCTAGCCTGTGTAAGACAATTTAGCATCCTTGATCCAAGAAATTTTGTCCTATACTCCATGAATTCTAAGGCCATAGTATATCACTACTCCTTGAATTCTCTTATTGGTTGAGGGTTTGAGCTAGTCAACAATTTCTTCAGAGAGTTGTCTAGCTGGGGTTTCAGAATGAGACCTTTGTGTTTTGGTAGTCATGGATACTTAGGCATGTTTACAATGAACTAGGGTTCTAACACAAAGAATCTAAAAAACCTAATTCTTTCAATTAGAAGGCTAGGGAACAATTAGAAGATGTAGGCTTGAACAAATTTGGAGAAGAACTACAATTTTATGTGAAATTTTAATGCAATAAAGAAATTAAAGCATGCAGGCCAATTCAATTGGAAGAAAAACAATTACAACTTGCCCTAATTCAAGATAGTTTGAATAAAGCACAAGATACAATTTTAATTATACTCACAATTTTTTGCATTTACATGAACCTTAATTTGTTTGCGTCGTAGCTTGAGAACTTTGATTGATCATCCAGTTGCTCTGCACTAGCTTGCAATCTTCAATTGTATGAGGAAATCAATTTTTTGGACCATTATGACCCAATTATGATAGCTGCTAATGTCCTTTCAGCCATTATTTCTTGCTCATGTGAAGAAAAATGGCTCTTATATCTGTGCGAATGATCTCAAATAGCAGTCATTGATCTCCTATCAAGGTGGTACAATGAACGACTCAGATTGAGTGAAAATAGTTTGAATTCACTTCGCCATAGTTCATCAACTTGTCAGCCAATAAGAATGTGTTGACTGGAAGCCACATCACTCCTTCCCATGGGCTCCACTTCTTTCCTAGGCTGATGAAACAACACATGTGTTGCTTGATCATAGATCTTGTACATCTTCTAACGATCATTAATTTAGTGTAGCGAGGTGTGTAATGGGTGGTTGAGATTTAATCTTGTGAATGCATGTGGACCACCAATCTCAAAACCACTAAGCATCAGGCATAATGAAAGCAAACTGGCCCCCACCATAGCAAGGACACATGTCAAACAATCACGAACCTTGCATGCCTTCTGGTAACCATTATTTAACTTGTTTGTGGTGTGCGATCAATGACTAGGTTTTGATCCTTAGATCCAATGTACGAGGTTTTGCACATGTTGATAAAGTTAGTTTAAAATGGGGCCATAACTAGGTTGATGAGGTTTTGACCCTCAAGGCAAACGCTTACTCAAGGACATTTTTTATGAAAATATTTCAGCCCAACCTTAGGGGACATTAAAGTGACAATATAAAATTAGATATTTAATAAACCTAAGCAGACAAGCTAGTAAAATGATGTCTTTGATGGCTTAAGTTGCAACTTGAAGGATTGGTGACCGGGTGAAAGAGGTCAACAAAGAATTAAAATTCCCGGGGTTCAAGATGTAAGAAAATTTGAAAGCAAGGTTATGAAGCTAAAACCCTAAACCCCACCTATGGACATAGATGCAACAAACCACTACAAGGTGCAGAATGAGATCAAAATTTCAAAATTTTAGGAGCTTTATTAGTGGCTCATGCTTGGGGATGCATACCCTTGGTGGGTATGGCGAGAAACAAATCTCTTGGTGAAGCAAAACAACACAAAGGAATCCAAAAAAAGCCCAGGAGCTTTCCTGGACAAGGCAAGCAAATTCAACATAAAGCAAACAAACCCAACCTATGTACAAAATTTATAAAGATATACAATGTACATGGAAAAACATCTTACTTCATGAGAATTAAGACTTTAAGAATTGTCCATGTATTGACAGTTCTAGAAGTTCACTTGTCAAGGACTGAAAGAAGTATGAATCCTCCCCATGCGTGTTTGCAATCAGATATGGCCCAAGCCACAGAGGATCAAACTTTTTGTGTTTTCCTTTGTCTTTCATCCTTGCATTCCACATTAATACCATGAATCCAACTTCAAACTTCCTTTCAATGGCCCTCTTATCATATAGGTGTTTAACTTGAAGCTACAACCTCTCATTTATTTTGTGAGCTCCTCTTCTAGTTTCATCATGCTCAATTAACTCATCCATCTTGTGTTGCATCTCATCACAAATGTCAGTATCATATTCTTGGACAAATTCATACATCATTATCAAGTTGTTGGGTATGTGCAGGATAATGATGGGCCAAAAAGTGGCGACATGATGGGTATATGTAGGGTATGTGGCTAACAACTTTTTTTACCCAAAATTGATGAAACAAAAAGGTTTTCAAAGGATTTTTTCAGCTTTCCACCAATATAAATTATGTTTTACTTTGAATTTAATAAATAATTATTATTTATTTTCTATTTGAATTATGACTAAAGTCCTGATTGATAAGCTAAATGAAAAACATCCATAGCTTTGAAATGGTATCACATTTTTTGGATCTGAAACATGTGTTAAATTCTATGCTTCACATACTATAGGATTAAAAAAAATGAATTTCATGAAGTTTTGACCAAGTTAAGGTGGTTAGACATACGAGTTTTTTTATATTTTTTAAAAGTTGTAATAAAAAATTCATAATTAATTATTTACATGGAAAAAAATTACAAAACAATATGCATCACATCCAGACATGAGTCATCTACTTATATCTAAAATATTATAAAAAAATATTATCATTTTATTGTGGTTAGGGTGGTCAGATGGACACCTACTTATTTTTTCCCTGAAATTAAAGTACTACTGTATTGAAATTTCAAATTTTCACCAAATAGATTTTTGTTTTCCTTAAATAAGCCTAGTAGTTTAGAAACTACATTCAATTTGCTACAGATTCTATTCACATATTTTTGAAATAATATAGATAACTTATTCAAATTTTTACGTCAAGTTGCCTAACTCTGATTTTTATGAAATTTTTGCCACTTAAGGGCCTTATTTTTCCATGATGATCCTATACATACCCTATTATGGGGTATCCTTGCTTCCACCCCATATACTAGATTAAAAGGTGACTTCCTAATGACCATTTTGAATGTAGTCTTGTTTGCCCATAATGCAAGAAGTGGTTTTGAATCCCATTCCTTCTTGTTTTTCTCAATCACCCATTTGATGATCTTCATCAAACTCTTATTACTTGATTCTGCCTGTCCATTCCCTTAAGGGTGATAAGGAGATGAATAAGAAACACATTTACCATGTTGATTGTAGAAATCAGTAAATTCTTTAGACCTGAAGCACATGGCATTGTTAGATATGATTCTCTCTAGGACTCCAAATCTACTTAATATGTTACTCATTAAGAAATCAATCACCACTTTGTTTGTTGCTCTTTTGGTGGGAATCGCCTCCACCCACTTTGTGAAGTAGTTTGTGTAGACATGGAAAATATACCGACATACTTGATCCTGATTACTAACACTATTTCATCCTGAATCATCTTCTTAGCTAAAGCATCACCCTTCATCCCTTAATTAAATAAATAATTATTTATCTCATTAAGTCATTCTCTCTCATTAATTAAATAAATCAATTTTATTTAATTAATCCTCTTGTCTCTATTTAATTAAATAATTCATTTTATTTTATTAAATCTCTAAGTCATCTTATTAAATTAAATAAATTAAACCTTGTTTAATTTAATCTAACAATCATCCCTCTTTAATTAAATAAGTCAAAATCTTTATTTGATTAAATCTAAATCATTTTCTCCTCAACTTTGATTTAAATCAACCCAAAAATATAAATCAAATAGTCACCTCATTTAATCCCTCATTAAATTAATTAAATTCTGATTAAGTTAATATTAATCACCTAATTCCTCTAGATATTGCCACTTGCACATGAAAATACATTTAATGGATTTATTAAATCCCTATTTTCTTTCAACTTGGCATCTTTAGGGGAATATTCCTCTAAGCTTGAAAATCCCTTCAAGTGGATTTGTTCTTCCAACAAGACATTCATTCCCTCTTACATGTCCTTGTGCATTGAGCCAAGTGGCATTTAATTCATTCTTTTTACCTCTAACATGTCATTTCATGATTTTCAAATTCCACCTAATTTCATTTATTGTGCACATTCATCAAAATGTGCTCAAGCTTCCTCCATTCACATCTTGATAAGTGGCACTTTCCCATTGGATGTTTAATGATCCCACATTGCTTCATTTTTCTCATTCTTCCATCTTTTCTTTCTATAAATAGAAGACTTTCCTTTGTATTTTTGCATCCACAATTTGAGCAAGTTTACTATACACAATTTCATCCTCAAAGCATATCCATTTTCATCCATTTTATCAAGTTTATAGCTAGGTTATTGCAGGTTTCTTCATGGAGCTCAATTGAATCAATCATCAAGTGGATCAACCATCATCAAATATTCATCAAGCTTGCATAGGAGTTGGGAAAGGGACAATTACCACATCAAATTGGAACCAACTCCCCCATGGGATTGAGAGTTTGCATCTTAAAATAGGATATCATTGCTTTCTTGGTTCATTTTCCTCATTTTATTTCCTATTTGAGCTTTGCAAATGAATTTTATGGAGAATATTGGTTCTTGCTTGTTAAATACCAAGATCAAACATGAAAACCAAAAAACATTCCACAGAAGAGAAAAGCAAATAAAAGCAAGAGCTTTGCAAAAATATATGCAAATATATTATTCAAGAATTCATAATTATATGAGATGATTTGCTTTATAAAAGAAAGTATGCATAACCATAATCTTATCTTGAACAACAAGATAGCTCAACAAGATAAGGATGAAAAATATCAACCTAGGAATTAAAATATTACCGAAGTAAACTAATGCAAGTGTAACAATTAATTAATTACACTAACACCCCCCCATAAGTGCAACTTAGGGAGACTAAAAAAGCATGCACCTAATGCTAGGATGAATGCAAGAAAGCATGAATGGGTCTCAGAAACAAGGCCTAATTAGGTACCCATGTACAAATGCAATAATGAGGTAGAGAAGGAAAACCCAGTGGGACAAAACCCCCCTACAATGAGATGACTACTGCAAAGAAGCACTGGAAGAACACTATGGAGTAACATTGGAACCTGAATCCAACAAGCAAGGAAATATACTTCTGTTTACAAGAAACCAAATGAGAGTCACTAAAGGACTTAGGAAGAATCATAATAATGCAACATCAGACCCAATGCCACGGAACATTGGAAAACTCACAAATTGGAACAACCCTGGAATCTATGAAGCACTAGTAGATTATTGAATGATGTGATACTGAAATGAAGTGCAAAGATTCAAGTTTCACCCTTCCAACTACCAAAACATCCAAGTAATCTCCAAAACACCCATTGAACCAAATTTGGAATAACAATCAACTTGGGATAGATAAAAAAAAAAGTGCATGGACAACAACATAGAGCTCCTCAATACCTTTCCAGCGCCACAAAGATAGCAAAAATCAGAGATTTTGGCAAAAAGTTATGAGCTCGGAAGCCATAAATGATCATCTGACTTCAAACAGAAATAAATGTATCTAACTAGAAAAATATTGAAAAATAAACTACACCACAGGATAGTGCTCGGAACCAGCTTTTCGGCGATATCTTGTTTTTCCAATTTCGATACTGTATGCCCAAGTTATGCCAAAAAGATAAAAACTGCTCCTTGAAGGAAAATCAGGGCTAGGAGGGGGCAAAGAGGGTCGGTTGTACGATGACATCATCCTGACGTCCTGCTGATGTCAACAACTTATGAGTTTAAATTTGACGGACATCTGGCTGTTGAAAGAATATTCCTTGTAGATGCAAAATAATGCCCTCCCTGTCAGAAATTTTATCGCTCACCTGGTAACTGTCCTATTGACTAAATATTCTATTGGAATCTTAAAGATTCCTCTACTTTCACCACCAGATGTATGGAGACACCAGCAATATGAAGGTGTCGTCAGGGGTCTGAATGGAAGCAGTTGTAGTTTGAATGGCTCGCTAATTTTTGTAAAGGTTGAAGGCTTTTATGCCTGTCAATGGATGGAGGGGGCGACTAGTGGGCCCACTCTACTAGTGTTGTTCACCTATTGGCACAACCTGCTAATCCTGACACAGGGTACTTTCGTACCCTACACAAAGAAACCTCTTTTTTTATTTTAATTTTTTTTTTTTTTTTTAGAAAAATTGATATATTTTTTTGATTATTGAAACAAATTGATAATAATTTTTTATTTTGCAAGCAAAAAATTTGAAAAAACCTGAATTTTTTTTATCGATGGAGGAATTTTTTTATCAAAACTAGAATGATGCCCTTGTACCTATGCACGTAAAATGAGGCACTTAAATTTGTATGAATTTGCGTGCCTCTAATTTTTTTTGCCTTTTGTTGCAACTGCTTGGATTTGAGCAAAACGACAGGCAATATTAGGGTTTTTGGGCACTGCGAATGCAATGGTGACATCTATTTGTGCCCAAAATGCTTCAAAAATTTGGCTACCCCCAGAGCTTGCAAAAAATCACCAAGCTTGAAACCCTCACAGATCCAGAAAATGATGACCAAAATCAGTAAAATAAAAGCCAATCTTGAATTTTTCTAGTGCTCTGAATCTAATGGAAATATCCAATTTGATCCAAAATGCTGCATAGATAAACTCAAGGAATAATACCCTTGAGGAATTCTGAACAAACTTTGCATTGATTTTCTCCAAAATCTGAGAAGGGGCTGCAAATCAAGGCTCTGATACCATGTTAGAAACCAAGATTAGACATGAAAACCAAAAAACCTTCCATAGAAGAGAAAAGCAAATAAAAACAAGAGCTTTGGAAAAAGATGTGCAAATAATATTATTCAGGAATTTATAATTACATGAGATGATTTTCTTTATAAAAGAAAGTATGCATAACCCTAATCTTATCTTGAGCAACAAGATAGCTCAACAAGATAAAGATGACAACTATCAACCTAGGAAGTAAAATATTACCTAAGTAAACTAATGTAAGTGTAATAATTAATTAATTACACTCACATTGTTTGCATTTGATCTAATATTGTGTTTGCTTCTTTTGTTTGTGCAAGTATAGGATTGGGGATCACATATTGGCGCTAGAGGGAGGTAAAATCTCAAGTTCTAATCACATTTTTTAACAAAATTCTATGCTTTTTTCTATTTTTTTGGTGTCTACAGGAAATTGCGACATTGGTTCAATTCTCGGGTGTTGGTTTTTCAAACTTCAAACTGTATCGCTGAGCAAAACTACGCTGCCATCACACTCTTTGTTCTATTGTAGAGCACCACTTGTAGACCTAGTGGTGCAAAAAATGATGCATATGTAGGTTGTGCCACTGGGGTGGACTAAAATATCAAATTTCAATTTTTTTTGACATGTGCTTTTTTATTTTGATCATTTGGAGTTACTAACTGGTTTTCTGCCTCTATTTTCTTGAGTTAATCAGTTTTTTAGGTGGGAGCAAGGAAGGAGCAAAAATAAACTTTTAAGTATAACATTATTTGTCCATTGTATCAAGTGTCTTTAAACACTTTTGGAAGCAATTATAATTCAAAATTTAAGGATTTTAGCTCTTCAAGATTTTAGGACTCACTAAGTTTCAATTTGGGTTTAAAATGAACAAGGGAAAAGGTTAAAAAAAACTTTAGGAAAATCTACTAGATTTTGTTTAAGGTTAAAAATTAAACAATCAAAATCTCACACTTCCTTTGATGCTTAAAAAGAAGTCACTCTTGCTTTGAAAGGATAAAATGAACATGTGCTTCTTTGTTTTGTAATCACTTACCCAAAATAATACCATCAAAAAGACATTTGTGATTCTCTCGCTCCTCACGAGGATCTTGAGAATCAAAAGGATTTTTGGCAATCTTGAGAATCAAAAGGATTTTTGGTGGTCTTAAGTTGTGTTTGAAAAAATCTTGCAAGTGTGTGGAACATATTGCGTGTTTTCTCTCTTTGTTTCTCAACAAGGATCGATCAAACTATGGATATGTTTGCTCACTTTGGTTTATCTTAGAGGGCCTGCCTTGTGGGAAATAGTAATCTCCCAAGGGAATGACCCAACCGACAATAGGCTAAAACTAAGCAACTTCCAACCAATATATAAGAATGGGTACTTGAGGAAAGGAAAGTATCATGAGGATTATTCTGATGAGAAGGGTAGCAATTGTCTCTTGCTGCATGGATGGTCCCCCATGAATGGAATTCTTGCATTAAAACCCTTGTTTAGAAAAGGCCAAAATCCTTGATCTATTTGTTGGTGCAAGAACGGTCGTTCTGAAGCTGCCCCATGCTTTTATGGATTTTAGTAGAAATGGAAAGTATGTCATGGTAGTTTCATGGGTACTGATGCTTAGCTGACCCAAGAAGCGAGTGAACTATAAGGGGGAGCCTGTGTGGTCAAGCATCTAACCATTCGCTAAAAGTAGGCGTGCATGGACTTGTCCAAGTGGGGATTCAAAAAATACAGTCTTTCATATCCATAGGGTTGTACATTTTCTTAGAAACAAAACACTTTTCTTGATCGAAAACATTAGAAAAAGAAACATTCAACATTGTTATCAAATTTCAAACCCTTTAGGAAGCAAATATCTTTGAAAAAATTTAAGTGCTATTGCTTACCCTTGGGATTCTATCTTTAGAGGTTTCTAAGCATTTAAATTTATATCTCAATTTGCTTACTAAAGTCAACAATAGGAAATTTTTTCCTTGATTTCCTTGATTTCCACATAATACACTTTGTGGGATGATAATAAGTTAGGACATTAGACATTTAGTTTGAAAACCCAATCCATAATTTTTTGTGGTAAAAAGAAGTCACTAAGCAAAGCTAAGAACAATTGAACCCCACACATGTGTCTCAAATGATTTCAAGAAAGATCAAAATCCAGAAACCAAAGTCAAAAGCTCTTAGTCCAAAAGATCATCAAAAGTGTCTCTCAACACTCTAAGAATTTAGACAAAGATTGCTTTTCAACTTTTATAGAAGAGCTTCAAGAAACAATCCCAATTTGTATGAATTCTTTTATCAACAAAATCCAAACCTTTTTTAGTAATTTGAGCATCTTGTTTAGAGTAAAGCATGTTCTTCAAAATCAAGCTCTTGTAAAAAAGAATCCTTTTTAGGTACACATAGGATCAAAGTCAAAACCTTCATCCATATTTCAAACATTAATCAAAATCATCTCACCAACAACTCTTGAAAACCATGAAATCATCCTTCATGCTATACTTTTTTTGGAAAATCCATGAATCAAAATCCTTGAATCAAACATCAAATCATCTTGTTTAGCTAGGTATATGTAGATGCATCCTTCTCCATATGCTTACTTGAATTATCATCAAATCATCTTGTTTGGTTAGGTGTGGGTAGATGCATCCTTCTCCCTACACTTAGTCAAATTATCATCTTGTGAGCAAGTCTATCCCATAGATAACATCCAACATCTTGGGATCCATTTGTTCATTATCCAAAATCAAATCAAGGTCAAAAATCAAAATCCAAGAATCTAGTAATCCAAAATCAAGATCAAAACAAATCAAAATCTAAGAATCCAAAAAAGTCCCAAAAGTCTAGCATCCCCTCAAGATCTTCTAAGAGTTCCATCATCCATACCATCCATCTTTCACATTTCATCATCACACCTTTGATCCTTAATCATCCTGGATCTTCTCTTTTGAGATTCATTTTATGGTTCAAACAAGATCACAACACAAGAAGAACATGGAGACCAACAAAGAAACATCAACTTCAAGTGACCTAAGTCAAACCAATTCCAAAATCAATCTTGTTGGATCAAGCAATCCCCTAACTAATCTTCCTTCATCATCACAAAATCCTCAAGAGGAAGGTCAAGTAGAGGATATCACCAATAATTCCTTCAGAATGACGCAAGATGAGATCATCAAAATGGTCCAAAATCCCAAAAATCATAGAATCATCAATATCATGATGAAGCTCCATCCCTCACAATATATGATCAAATTAGTAAAACAAGGGGCTAAACTCCCTTTTGATTATGATGTGAGAACCATTTTGGAATAGCCTCTTGGGATCATGCCCCCAATATCAACCATACTCCCAATTTCATTCACACCCCCAATTCAAAACATCACTCAAATCATCCCACAAATTACATCATCCATTGCTCCAACTCAACCCATTGTTAATAAGGGGAACACATTTCTCAATGCACTAAACACACCCCCCTTGTGAATAATCAAGATTTGGACACAAACACTATCTTGGGACAACTCTTTCCCCTAAATCCATTACACCCATATGTCCCCCTCACCTTTCACGATCCTAATGACCCATCATCATCATTTCACGCAACACCTCAAACCTCTCTCCCTATAACCTTGTAGGGAGAAGGTGATTTATTTGGACCAGGGGGCATCTTTGACCCTCCATCTTCATCATTCCCCAAGGAAGTATGCCACTCACTTTTCCACCACTTCCACCTTTACTACCAACATCAACATCACCTATCAATTTGGGGTTACATCTGTTGCCGCCACTCAGTCAAGGCAACCCCTCGATCATCAATCAAAACATCATACCAAATCCTCCAATTTTTCCATCGATATCACAACAACAAATGGCAACCATCCCAAAAACTCAAAAAACCACCACATCATCAACCATCCCTCAAATATCTCAAAACATGGTCTCTTAAGGACCAAGCATATCAATCGCACCATCCACCACCCAAATCTCAATCATCAATACAACAGTGCCTCTCATCGCAACAACAAGCACCATTTTGAATCGACCACCACCATCGCCACCTAAATCAAACACATCAAACCAATATAGTATTGTGTTACAAGCTACTCAACAAGCTACCTATCAAAAGGAACTCCAAAAAATCCAAAGCGGGCAAGCTACACAACTAGCCACTCAACAAGCGCAAGCACAACTAGCTGCACAATAGGCTGCTCAATCCCAAGCTGCACAAGCCACACATGCCACACAAGCTACACAAGCATCCCAACAAGCACAAGCATAGGCATAGGCACAAGCACAATACATCACATAGCAACAAGTAGCCCAACAACAAGCATACCAGCAAGCACTGAAACAATACCAAGAGTAACAAGTAGTAGCCTTACTAGCAGCCCAACAACAAGCATTGTTGGTGCAACAACAACAAGAAGCTTAGCAATAGGCACTATTAGCACAATAGTAACATGACCAACAATAAGTGTTGTTGGTACAATATCAATTACAAGCATACTTGGCGCAGAAAAATGTGTAAGCACCGGCCAATCCACCCATCCTACCAACAATTGAACCACCACAAAACACCTTCACTCCACCCCCTGATCCAAAAAATGATGTGACAGCAAAAATCAAGTTTCTCTCACAACAAGTGCTTGATCTTCAACCAGGGAAAACCATGAAAACACCCAGAAACTTGTGTCCCTATCCATTTGATAGGAGTCTTGCAATGAAACTATTCCCAAAGGGATGTGAAATCCCCAAATTTGATAAATACAGTAGGATGGGAAACCTTGAAGATCACATCAAGGAGTTCCAAGTACATTGCATGGAAGTCGCATATGACGATACATATCTGATGCGGCTATTTCCTAGAAGTTTAGCTAGCCAAGCCATGGAGTGGTTCTCTTTCCTTCCTCCTGGCATCAAAAAGTTCCAAGATATAGTAGACGCATTCATAAAAAAATACAAATTCAACATCGGTATGGATGTCAGTCTAGAGGAACTATCAGCTCTCAAAAAAGGTAAAACAAATCATTTCCTTCCTTTTTGCAATGATGGTGATCCAAGGCCAATAGGAGCAAATGGGCCATTCCTAAAGAGCAATAAGTTTGCATCATCATCTCCAATCTTGAAGGAGCCTTGAAATTCCATCTCAAGGTGCAAGGTATCACCACAAATGACTAATTGATCTCCAAGGCGCTTAACATTAAATGAGCCTTTATTGCACAAGGAGGGACACCCGCATATGCTAAACAATGAAAATTTTTCCCATCCACCAACTATAATGACAAACCCTACACATGGGTGAAAAATAGAAACATTACCATTGATGGTGTTGTCGACGCCAAAGTTGTCATCAGTGCTCCTCAAAAAAACACACCAACACCCCAAAACAACAATCAAAACAATCGACAAGCTAACATTGTGACTCAGTAGCCAAACAATCAAACAGTAAACAATGTGAATGATCAAAGGGGGCCACTCCAATGAAAAAAAAACTCCACCAAATGGAAGTACACAACCCTTGGGTAATCGATTGAATCCATCATGAAGAGGCTAGTGGCAAAAAAACTCATCACAATCCCCACCTATGAAAACTATCAAGAACCCTTCGTGAAACCACCATGGTAAAATGAAAATCACCTTTGTGATTTCCACAAGATCAAGGGACACACAAGTTCCAGTTGTATGAGGTTGAAAAAATTGATTCAAGACCTCATTGATGATAAAATCATAAATATGGAACAACCATTGGGAAATCAAAATCTCAAGATCTACACGAATCTAATGCCCAATCATAACAACAAAGGGAACAATAAAAATGATAAGGGGAAGGGTACATTGAAAGGTGTGAATCATGTATATGACCATGTCGTCGTGTCCCTAGATGACTATTGCACTGTTATCACCATCAAAGGAGCCCAAGTTGATTGTGGAGTCACCACAAGAGGTGGAAAAATTACCATCGCAGGGTCATCTCAGCCTCCTAGAGCACCCACTTCCAACCCAAGATCCATTCCTAGTGGCTATAATTTCCTTGACCAATTGAAAATAACCCCAGCTTAGATTTCCATCATGGAGTTGCTGAAAATTTCATCGACCCACAAAAAGATTCTCGAAGAAGCATTGGCTTTATCCACTGTCTCTATGAATCTTGATGATGAAAAATTCCAAGCTATGCTCAAAAACATCATTACCCCAAATCTTCTTACATTCTCCAATCAAGACTTTCCCACCCAACCATCTCACAATCACACACTCCATCTGGAAGTCCTAGTGCATAAGAACAAATTCAAGAGAGTCTTAGTGGATGGAGGTGCAGGTTTAAATATCTGTTCCCTCAAGCTCATAAAGAATCTGAGAATCTCATAGGATTCCATTGAAAAGGGAAAAGGCATCAAAAATTAGGGCTTACAATGATCAAGAAAGAGTCTCAGGGCACTATCCAACTCCCTATTCAAGTAGGGCCAACAATTATGGAAACCACCTGTAAGGTCCTTGACCTCGATTTTCCTTATGACATTCTCCTGGGGCATCCATGGATCCATGGGATGCAAGCAGTGGCATCAAATTTCCACCAATGTGTCAAGTTGACATACCAAGGCCAAGAGGTCACTATTCATGGGGATCTCGAACCCTTTTCTTACTACAAGAGCCTAGAAGCAAAATATTAAAAAATCCCTCAAGTGCTTAAGAATGATGAAGGCCCCTCAACTCCATACATTGATCCAGCTACTCTCGCCTCAACTTCTACGACAAAGACACCCACCATCCCCACCATTTCTAATATCAAGGTCATTATCTAGGACAATCGGTGTGGAAATTATACAATTCCAAAAAATGCTTGTGTGGTAGGAGAGTTACCACAATCTCCCAGGTCATGAGGATGACCACAATCAAATGATGCTTCCTCATCCCAAACCTTCATAGTAGGATCCTCCAGCTTTAGAAGTTGGGGAGATCTTAGCTAGGAAGTAATCGAGGAACACCCATCCCATATCCTATACCAAGACAATAGACCGGTAGCTAATCTACCTATGGATGATAGCAGTAAAGGTTTACAAATGATGTTGGACATGGGCTATAATAGAAATAAAAAGTTTGGACAAAATGACAATAGGCTTCTAATACCCATTATTCCTAAGATACGAATGAAAAATATTGGCCTTAGATGTACCCCTTCGATTATAACCATATTTGGCCGAAATCCCTTGGTTAAGAAGGTCAAAACTCCTCAGCAAACAACAACTGCCCTTCACTTACTTGTATCCATAGGTCTACCTTTAGAAAACTTCACAATTGACATAACCGATGTTTACAGTAGTGATGATGAAGAAGATTCCATAACTGACCTACCTATGCTTTTTGAAAATTCCTCTCTCCTTATGATTAGTACCATGTCATTTGAGTCAACCAGTCAAACCCATGAAATCAACCTAGTCTACCCCCAACTCATTGATTGCAACCAATGAGGACAGCCAATTCTAGAAACCTTTGAAAATGAAGAAGTGCTCTTGAAATTCATGGGACTATGGAACATGGTACCATACGGAGAACACAAGGTTGGGTTTGATATCATTTTGGACACACAAGCTTACTACGGGGAGATGATTGAATCCTTTAGTCACAAAAGCAAAAAATTGAGAATAATCTCAAGGTATTTGAGTGAAAACCACACTATGGCACTCTCTGACCCTAAAATAGTAAAAAAAAAGGACGTATCTAATGGTGAAAACCTCTCTGAGGTGCCCAAGGATGAAGGATTCAATCTTCCACTTAGTGGTCTACATTAGAAAAAGTCAGTGGTTCTAGTGGAGAAGTGCAACCTAGTCAACTTGGGAATAGAGGAAACTACACATATCACATTTTATGTTGAATCATTGATGTCAGAAGAATAGGATCTCCTAGCTACTTTCTTAAGGGAGAGAAAGGTCAACTTTGCATGGAGCTATGTCAACATGTCTGGGCTTGATTCAAAGATTGTTGTCCACCATCTAGTAGTTTACCCCAAAGCAAAGCCTATTAGGCATAAACTCAGAAAAATGCATCCCCAGATAGCCTTGTTAGTCAAAATAGAATTGAAGAAGCTACTTGATGTAGGGTTCATATGACCAATCAACTATCCAGAGTGGGTATCAAATCTGGTACCTGTTTCAAAGCCTAATGGGGTCATCCATATATGCACATATTTTAGAGACCTGAACAAGGCATATCCCAAAGATGACTTCCCACTTCCCAACATTGATATGATTGTAGATATGACCGCGGGACATGAGACGATTTCACTGATGGAAAAATTCTCTGGGTATAACCTAATTATGACAGCTAACGAAGATCAACACAAAACAACTTTTACTTGTCCATGGGGGATATATTGTTGGAACATGATGTCGTTTGGCCTAAAGAACGTTGGAGAAACATATAAAAGGGTCAAGACCTTAATCTTTCATGACATGATCCATAAGACTGTGGAAGATTATGTCAATGACGTATTGGCAAAATCTAGAAAGAGGCAAGACCACATAGCAGCATTAGGTGCCACCTTTGACAAACTTGAGGAATACAAGGTCCACCTTAATTCAAAGAAGTGTGTCTTTGGCATACAATCAGGAAAGCTATTGGGATACATAGTATCCATGAGAGGAATTAAAATAGATCCCACTAAGGTAAAGGAAATCCTTGAGATGGAGGCACCTAAGACTTTGAAGTAGCTAAAGGCCTATAAGGTAGGCTCTAGTCAATCCATCAGTTGATCACCCAATTTGCAGACAAGTCAATCCCATATTCTCACCTACTCCACAAGCGGATAGCATACAAGTGGGATGAAAAGTGTGATCAGGCCTGTAACAAGATCAAAGAGTATTTGCTCACACCTCCTCCTGCATCAGGAAAGCCATCGCGTTAAAAATTCATTAAAAATCATGATCTTGATTTTCCCTGATGTGCCTCCAAACAACATATGCGTCATTGTTTGTGGGTGTAACATAGTTTGAAAGTTCCAAACTGCACCGTTAGGAGCCTTTAACTCTCAAACTCTGTCATGGCATCGTAGTTTGAGGTGTGACTCAATTTAATGCAAAACCCTAAATACCAGAATGGCTCGCCGTGGTGCACTTTTCATATGTGACTCATTTTGTTGTTTAAATCTAAACTCCAAACTACATCGCAACATTGCTATTCATGACTGTGGCATAGTTTGAGGTCGTGTGGCACTGAAAAAGAGTTTCAAGCAGCGCAATATTAGACCACTGGTAAAAACCTAACTTCTTAAGCTAATAAATGTGCACATAAATCAAAAAACAAGGTCAAGTCATGTGGACTCATCGATGGTCCAGTGCTAGGAAGCCTCTAGTGTGTGCATACTTGATCTAAAATGTGTCAGGGAAGCTATCATTGCACCATATCTTGAAGGGGTCAGAGCTTAGAAGTGCAAAATCTCAAAGGGATGAATGTGTAAATGAATTGGAACTGGCCCCTTGAGGCTTATTTAAGCCTGAAAATTAGCGATTTTTTACCCCATTTAGCTGTCTAGCTAGGGTTTTGGTCCCCCGATCTTATTTTTGCCCAACCAAGGGCCGTTTTGCATCATTTTTTCACAATTTATTATGTTTTTTGGCATCTCGGAGCCTTTCTAGACCCGTCAGCCACCTTGTCCTCTTTTTTCACGAGATCACCCCAAAATCCAAATTTTTCGTCTAATGTCTCGAGGGGGCAGTATATCAACATAATTTTTCCATCGGGGCAACAATGGGGCTATTTCAAAAATCAATTTTTTTTTGAATTTTTATCTAGACATTTCATTCTTTGAATCAACGCAACAAGTACTTTGCTTCAAAGAGGGGCAAAATATAGACATGGAAAATATAATAACATACTTGATCCTGATTACTAACACTGTTTTATCCTGAATCATCTTCTTAGCTAAAGCATCACCCTTTGTTCCTTAATTAAATAAATCATTATTTATCTAATTAAGTAATTCTCTCTCATTAATTAAATAAATCAATGTTATTTAATTAATCCTCTCGTCTCTATTTAATTAAATAATTCATTTTATTTTATTAAATCTCTAAGTCATCTTATTAAATTAAATAAATTAAACCTTGTTTAATTTAATCTAACAATCATTCCTCTTTAATTAAATAATTCAAAATCTTTATTTGATTAAATCTAAATCATTTTCTCCTCAACTTTGATTTAAATCAACCCAAAAATCTAAATCAAATAGTCACATCATTTAATCCCTCATTAAATTAATTAAATCCTGATTAAGTTAATCTTAATCACCTAATTCCTCTAGATATTGCCACTTGCACATGAAAATACATTTAATGGATCTATTAAATCCCTATTTTCTTTCAACTTGGCATCTTTAGGGGAATATTCCTCCAAGTTTGAAAATCCCTCCAAGTGGATTAGTCCTTCCAACAATACATTCATTCCCTCTTACATGTCCTTGTGCATTGAGCCAAGTGGAATTTAATTCATTCTTTTTCCCTCTAACATGTCATTTCATTTATTGTGCACATTCATCAAAATATGCTCAAGCTTCCTCCATTCACATCTTGACAAGTGGCACTTTCCCATTGGATGTTGAATGATTCCCACATTGCTTCATTTTTCTCATTCCTCCATCTTTCCTTTTTATAAATAGAAGACTTTCCTTTGTATTTTGGAATCCACAATTTGAGCAAGTTTACTATACACAATTTCATCCTCAAAGCATATCCATTTTATCAAGTTTATAGCTAGGTTATTGTAGGTTTCTTCATGGAGCTCAATTGAATCAATCATCAAGTGGATCAACCATCATCAAATCTTCATCAATCTTGCATAGGAGTTGGGAAAGGGCCAATTTCCACATCAAATTGGCACCAACTCCCCCATGGGATTGAGAGTTTGCATCTTAAATAGGATTTCATTGCTTTCTTGGTTCATTTTCTTCATTTTCTTTCATATTTGAGCTTTACAAATGAATTTTATGGGGAATCTTGGTTCTTGCTTTCATTTGATATAATATTGTCTTTGTTTCTTGTGTTTGTGTAGGTATAGGATTGGGGTTCACAGTCTGTAGCAACAAGGATCCAAGAGTGACCCCGACTAGACTTTTCTAACATTTCTCCAATGAAATCAATGCCCCATTATTGGAAAGGGGCCTAGGCTAAAACCGGCATAAGAGGTAAATTACCAAAAAAAATTAGCTCACTAGTAAATCTCTAGAAAGCATCACACTTCTTAACAATCCTATGGGCATCTTTGAATACCACAAACCACTAGAAACCTACCTTCAATATTTTGTGAGCAGTTGTTTTGTCCATATAGTGACCTCCACATGCTCCCTTGTACATTTCAATGAAAAGATCCTCTGCTTGGTCACCATTTACACATCTAAGGAATTCACCCTATGGGCTTTTCCACTAGAGTTCACCATCAATAATTACATACTTGATAGCATGCAATTTGAGGTTTCTTCTTTCATTCTTAGGAATGCGTTTAGGGAATTGCATAGTTTGTAGGTATTCTAAAATATTCTTGTACCATCCATAGGTCTGCATGTTACACATGGGTGCAACATTCTCATGTTCAAATTGTTTAATTTAGTTGGCTTCCAAGTTGGTATCAACCATCAACTTGGCCAAAAATTGACCCCTTACTAACTTTGTAATTTGGAGATCAATACTGAACTCTTAGATCCTATTGATCCACCTACATCTTCAACCTATGGTTTCCTGTTGGGTGAAAATGTCTTTAACTGTTGTACTTGGAACATAAGCTACAACAGTTTCTCTAGTTACATATGGTCTAAAATATTTAACAACCTTCACTAGGGAATACGCTTGCTTTTCTGTGGCATCATATTTGGGCTCAACAACCTACAAATACTTTCTAAAGAAAGCAATAGGCTGCTCAAATCCTTCATCATTTTTCTTTAGCAATACCCCTTCCATTGTATGAAATGAGGTGAAGGTGAACAATTGAAATGGTTTTGCATAATTAGGAGACTTGAGGAAAAAAACCTCCTTGATTGCATCCTTTATAGCCTAGAAAGCGTTAGTACATTCTTTTTTCCATGATACCTTCTCTCCTTCAACATTTTATAAATGAGCTAGACAATTTCAGCAAAATTGGTAACAAACCTTCTTATAAAGTTAATTTTCCTAAAAAAAGGATTCTATTCCTTTCACATTTCTAGGTTGTGAGATTTTATCTATAGTTGCTACTCATTCAAGATCAATTTTGACTCCATCTTTTGAGACAATATTCCCCAGCAGCTTACCTTATTTAACTCCAAAAGCACATTTTTGGGATTTAAAGAGATACGATATTACAAAGCTTTGATAAAGATCTTCTCTAGATGAGAACAATGATCTTCCTTTTTACTATGAGTAGTAAGGTCATCTTGGTATATGGCAAGGAAGAGATCGATAAAGTCTGCAAA
This sequence comes from Sequoia sempervirens, assembly GCA_007258455.2. Classification (NCBI taxonomy): domain Eukaryota; kingdom Viridiplantae; phylum Streptophyta; class Pinopsida; order Cupressales; family Cupressaceae; genus Sequoia; species Sequoia sempervirens. The sequence goes on along the minus strand of VDFB02379711.1, from coordinate 176,809,647 downwards.
GGACACATCCATGGCTCTTTAAAAAGATGCACCAACATTGATCAAACCAAATGTCATTCTCACATGGATGTATGTTCCCCAAGCTGTGTTGAATGTGGTCTTATACTATTTAGATTCTCTCACCATAACTTGAGAACCCATCAATCATTGAAAGCAGTTCACACCCTATGACTCTTTGCAACATGGCCTCCATGTTAGGAAAAGGATAGTTATCCTTCAAAGATGTTGGATATTGTGGTTGTATTGCTGATATGTGGTTGTCAGTGATGTCAACACTATTAGCATTAATGTCCTAGAAGCTGTATATGTCGAGGATATTCAGAAAATTGTAATGAAATAAGTTGTAGGTTGTTGGTGGTGAAGTGAAGTTCAGTCTATTGGTGAGTTCAGTACACTAATGATCAATGGTTTTGGATTAAAGGATTTGTTGTCAAGTATATCTAGTTTATCCACATTAAGTTTCAGAGATTTGCATGAATAGTTGATCTTGTTATGAATATTTGTGCTCTAACAGTTTTTTTGTTGCTTCAGTTGGTGTTCCTGAATGAAGATGATGTGATTTTAGTAAGTTCAATTGTTGCATATGCTTCTCTAGTGATTCATGATTTTTGTGGATGTTTCTAGATTGTGCTCTATCTATGTTGCATGTCTACATTGACTGTTGTGCTCGTGATTGGAGATTTTCTCTTGCATGTTCATGTTTTTCATGTTCTTGGCTAACAGGGTGTTGTAGTGTGTTATGGATTTTTGAGGAATATTATTTGAAGTGTTTTCATGTTTCAATGTTTTATTTTGGGTCTTCACTATGTTGTGGCTGACCTTGGTTGATTCACATTAATAATCTTTAATGTTTTGGGCTGATAGTTTGTATTCATTTTATTATTTTGTTGAGGCTGACATGTAGCGATGTAATTTCTTGTTGCAGATATATATAAGTGATTGTTTATACCATTTGAATGTATGGTGTGTGAAAATAATGTTCTAAATCTTTTGAAGGAAGAGTAGAGTGTGAAGAAGAGTGAAGAATTTTTCACGTGCTTAACCGAAAATGTAAGCAGGCATTAGTAGATGCTATTTTTCTCAATTTAAATTTTGTGGATGCAATCTAAATATTTGTAAGACAATGAGTCTTCCTTTTGTAATTGAGCAGTGAGCTCTAGGTAGTGCACTTGAATGCATGTGGATTCCCCATTTACATTTCTTTATACTTTTAACTAGGTATAATCTTGTGGACTGACCTCCATCGTAGTTTTTCCCCTAACAGGTTTCCATCTAAAAAAAATCTATGTTATGTGTGTTTCTAATGTGTTGTTGACTTATGCTTTCATGGTTATTGATCAGATCTGAAAATAAGGTTAATAATTTGAATAAGTTTGAAATTCTGTGACAACTAATTCACCCCCCCTCTCAGCCATCTTCCCTTGTGTTTCCAACAATTGGTATCAGATCAGGTTCCTTGGAAAAAGTTTAACAACTTTAGGTGATCTGGGATGGCAACATATAAGAAGGATAGTCCGAGATTTGATGGAACAAATTATTCTTTGTGGAAGACTTGAATGGAGTGCCATCTAAGATGCATTGGTTAACCCTACTAGAGCATTACAAGCAATAGGTATATTATTCCTCAGAATGGTCCTACTACTACTTCTGAGATTAGGGATGTTGAGTACAATATCAGGGCTAAGGAGGCATTGTTGAGTGCTTTGACTGATTTTGAGATGACAAATGTTATGGATCTGAAGATTGGTTATGAGATCTAGAAAAAAGTTGGAAAATTTGTATGAAGGTGATGCTCTTGTGAAGATTGCTAAGTTACAATGTTTGAAAGGAAAATATGAAATGTTGAGAATGGGTGATGATGGGAGCATTACTACTTTCATGTAAAGAGTGAATGAACTTGTGCGTGGTATTAGATGTGCTGGTGGATAATTGGAAGAATCAAAGATTGTTGCTAAAGTACTTAGATCCTTTCCTGTTGCATACAAAGTCAAAGCTACTGCTATTGAGGAACTCCAGACTGTAACATATGTAACCAAAGATATGTTGATTGGTAATCTTAAAACTTTTGAGTTGAGTGAATCTGGTGATGCTCTTCCTAAAATAGAATCTGCATTCAAAGCTACTACTTTTAGAAGAGATAAGTAGAGATATGATCTGAGAGAAAGTTCATTAAGAAAGATATTCAATTATGACGAGGAAATGAGAGAGATTGAAGAAGAGGAGAGAAAGCTGGAAGATCTTGAAGCACTTATTGTCAAGAGAGAAGCCAAAGGAGAAGGTAATTATAAAGGAAAATTACATATTAAATGTTTTTCTTGCAATAACATAGGTCATTTTGCATCAAGGTGTCCCGAAAGAGTCCCTAAGACAAAACCTAACAAGCATAGATTTCAAAGAAAGTGCTATTATGTTGCTGATGAAGGTGTGATAGATGGTGAATCTGATAAAGAGAATGCAAGTGAAGATGAATGGGTATTTATTACTATCAAGGAAAATGATCCTACCACTATTGAATCTGCTAGTTGTAAAAATGTGGAGAAATCCCTAGCTGCTCAAGTTGAAGAGAAAGATGAATGGGTGATTTACAGTGGATTCTCTCATCACATGATAGGTGATAAAAGAAAATTTGTGAGTTTGGAAAAGGATGATGGTGGTGTTGTAAGATTTGGTGATGACAAAGCTAGTGTAATTTGTGGCAGAGGATCCATTTCTCTTGAAGGTAAGAATAATACTAATGATGTTCTTTATGTGGAAGGTTTGAAGCATAATCTCTTGAGTGTTGGATAGATGGTTGAAAATGGATACAATCTTCAATTCAAGAATGGAAAGTGTAGAATATTAGGGAGTTCTAGAAATGTGATTGCTTCGGGTACAAAAACAAAAGGTAACATCTTTCACCAAAATGTTGCTAGTAAAAGTTGTCTAATTGCTCAAGTTGATGAAAGTTGGTTGTGGCATAGGAGAATGTGTCATGTAAAATTTGATAATATTATCAAGATAAGTTCTACTCAGGTAGTGAGAGATCTTCCTAAGTTGTTAAAGCCTACTAATACTATATGCAAGGAATTTTAGTTAGGGAAGCAAACTAGAATTTCATTTCGGAGCAAACAATATTGTTCAAAAGAAGTGTTGGAGCTTGTTCATACTAATTTGTGTAGTCCTTCTAGAATCAGAAGCTTACAAGGAGATAGGTACTTCATGTTACTTATTGATGATTACTCTAGATTGATGTGGGTTACTTTCTTAAGGGAGAAATCTGGATCTCTAGAGAAATTCAAGACTTTTAAGGCTATGTTTGAGAGAGAGATAGGTATGAAGATTGAATGTTTGAGATCAGATAGAGGTGGCGAATTCACTTCCCATGAGTTTAATTCTTTTTGTGAAGTGCATGGAACAAAGAGACAATTATCTACCCCATGGACCCCTCAACAAAATGGAGTTGTGGAAAGTAAGAACATGACAATTCGAGATGTTGTTAGGACTATGATGCTGGAAGGAAATGTTCCTCATATCTATTGGAGAGAATTTGTGAGTACTGTTGTTTACATCCTCAACTGGGTACAAGTCAAAGGTGATACTGGTAAGACCCCTTTTGAGCTATGGACTGGTCATAAGCCTATTGTTAGATATTTTAAAATCTTTGGGAGTAAATGTTATATTAGAAGAGATGAAGATATAGGAAAGTTTGATGCTAGGAGTGATGAAGGAATCTTTCTTGGTTATTTTGCTAAGAGTAAGGCCTATTGGTGCTACAATAAGAGATTGAGGAAAGTAGTTGAAAGTGAAAATGTCAAGGTTGATGAGGACATAGCTAGACCATCCAAAACCTGTGGATATGATTCAAATGATCAGAATAATAGGTCAATCACAAGAAAGAAAGTTCAGACTCAAAATCAAGTTCAAATCATTCCAGTGAATCAAGAAATCAAGAGGAAGGAACTAGTGAAAGTGAAGAAGAGAGATCAAAAGAGCCAAAAATTCAAGAATGTCCTAAGACTCCAAGGTATGTAAAACTAAATCATCTAGAAGATCATATTATAGGTGATAAGAACAAAGGTGTTCAAACTAGGAGAAAATTTGTAGAAGAATAATGTCTAATTTCAAAGATTGAGCCTAATAGTGTGAATGAAGCATGCAAAGATGAACATCGAGTGGAAGCAATGAAAGAACTACAAAAAATTGAGAATAATAATACATGGATTCTTGTTCCTAGACCTAAGTACAAAAATGTAATTGGGACTAAATGGGTCTTTAAAAAAAAGCTAAATGAGCAAGGTGAAGTTGTTAGAAACAAAGCAAGATTGGTGTGTAAAGGATATTCTCAAATGGAAGGAATTGAATTTGAAGAAATTTATGCCCCTATTGCTAGGATTGAAGCTGTGAGATTATTTATTGCTTATGTTGCTTACAAAAACTACAAAGTTTATCAGATGGATGTCAAGTCAGTATTTCTAAATGGCAAACTAGAAGAAGAGGTGTATGTTGCGAAAGTTGATGGATTTCAATTGACTAATCAAGAATATATGGTTTGTTGGTTGAAGAAAGCATTGTATGGACTTAAGCAAGCCCCAAGAGCATAGTATGCCAAATTGGACAAGTATTTGTTGAAGCTTGGATTTAATAAAGGTACTATTGATAGTAATTTGTATTTCAAGATTGATCATGATAAAGATTTGATATTTGAAGTATTTTTTGATGATATAATTTTTGGAGGAGATGATAGTTTGTGCATGAAGTTTGCTAATGAGATGAAGAATGAGTTTGAGACGTTTATGATTGGTGAGATGAATTTTTTTTTGGGGTTACAAATTACTTAGTTAGATAAAGGGATCTTCATATATCAATCCAAGTATGTGAAAGAATTGCTAAAGAAGTTTGGTATGGAAGATTCAAAGCTAGTTGGTAAACCTATGGTGACCAGATGCAAGTTGACACAAGATGATGATTCTCTAAAATAAAATCAAACTAGATACAAATCAATGATTGGTGGATTACTTTATTTGACTAAAACTAGACCAGATATCATGAATGTTGTATGCATTATTGCAAGATTTCAAGTTTATCCTAAGGAATCTCATGTGACAGCTGTGAAAAGGATTTTCAAATATTTGAAGGGAATAGTTGATTTTGGCCTGTTGTATCCTAAAGATGATGATCTTACTCTAAGTGCTATTACTGATGTTGATTGGGCAGGAATTGTGGATGATAGAAAGAGTACTAGTGGTGGTGCATTTTTCTTGGGTAAGAAGCTAATTTCATGGTTAAGTAAGAAGCAAAATGTCATTTCTTTATCTTCTGCAAAGGAAAAATACATTGTTGCTACTAATAATTGTACTCAAGTATTGTGGATGAAGTAGATGTTGAAAGATATGAGAGTTGTGTATGATGAGCCCATTGCTATATTCTATGATAATTCAAGTACAATTAACATTTCTAAGAATTTGATGCTGAATTCAAATACCAAGCATATATCTATCAAGTTTCACTTTTTGAGAGAGAAGGTGAGTGCAAAGGAAGTCAGATTGGAGTATGTACCTACTAAGGAACATATTGCAAATATCTTTACAAAGCCTTTTCCTAAGGATAATTTTGAGTATCTTAGAGGAAAGCTAGGGGTGATTACCCCTCCTAATCAAAACTAAGATGCATTGAATTTCATCAATTTGTTCATTTCATAGTCATATCTTGATCAGGATTGATGTTGTGGTGGTTTCTACTCAAGGGGAGTACTCAAATGTTCAAATATGTGGTTTAAAGCTTGTGTGGGGAAAAGAGATCTTTGTATTTGATGTCAAAGGGTGAGAAGAGATATGAAAAATTGTGAATTATCTAATGAGAAAAGTCATGTGGGAGAAGAGTTGTGTGAAACTGTTGAGGAGAAAAGAGTCAGAACCTAAGGGGGATTAAGTGTTGAAGATAGTTGCATTGATGGTGTTTTTCACATCATATGTTGCCATCAATGCCAAAGGGGGAGATTGTTGGATGTTGTGGTTGTGTTGCTAATATGTGGTTGTTATTGATGTCAACACTATTAGCATTAATGTCTTAGAAGTTGTATATGTCGAGGATATTGAGAAAATTGTAATGAAATAAGTTTCAAGTTGTCCATGATGAAGTGAAGTTCATTCCATCAGTGAGTTCAATACGTTGATGATCAGTGATTATGGATTAAAGGGTTTGTTTTTAAGTATATCTAGTTTATCCATGTTAAGTTTCAGAGATCTGTGTGAAGATTTATGTTCTAAATTATTTTTTGTTGCTTCAGTTGGTGTTCTTGAATGAAGATGATGTGATTTTAGTAAGTTCAATTGTTGCAGATGCTTCTTTAGTGATTCATGATGTTTTTGGATGTTTCTAGAGGTATCGGGACATAATAACCTAGCCACAATAACCCTATACATAATAACTCTGTCATAATAACCCAAGGACAAAATAACCCATGGACAGAATAACCCGTGGTCAAAATAACCCATAGAGAGAATAACCCATGTAATTTATAATTTTTTTTTCCTTTCTCTATATTCTTATGGGTATATTATGTCCATGGGTTATTCTAACCATGAATTATTTTGGCTTGGGTTATTATGACCCTGGGTTATTTTTTCCTTAGGTTGTTGTGACCGGGTTATTCTATCCAGGGTTATTTCGGCTGGTTTATTATGTCCTGTTACCATTTCTATACCATGCTCTATCTTTGTTTCACATCCACATTGATTGTTGTGCTCACAATTGGAGATTTTCTCTTCCATGTATATGTTTTTCATGTTCTTGGCCAATAGGGTGTTGTAGCCTATTGTGGATCTTCAAGGAATATTATTTGAAGTGTTTTCATGTTTGAATATTTTATTTTGGGTCTTCACTATGTTGTGGCCAACCTTGTTTGATTCATATTAGTAATCTTTAATGTTTTGGGCCAACAATTTGTATTCATTTTATTATTTTGTTGAGTCCGACATGTAGCAATATAATTTCTTGTTGTGGATATATATAATTGATTCTTTATACCATTTGAATGTATGGTGTAAGAAAATAATTTTCTAAATCATTTGAAGGTAGAGCAGAGTGTGAAGAAGAGTGAAGAAGTGTTCATGTGCTTAACCAGAATTGTAATCAGGCATTAGCAAATGCTATTTTTCTCAATTCAAATTTTGTGGATGCAATCCAAATATTTGTAAGACAGTGAGTCTTCCTTTTGTAATTGAGCAGTGAGCTCTAAGCAGTGTACCTGAATGCATGTGCATTCCCCATTTACATTTCTTTATACTTTTAACAAGGTATAATCTTGTGGACTGACCTCCACCGTGGCTTTTCCCCTAATAGGGTTTCTACGTAAAAAATATATTTGTGTTATGTGTGTTTATGATGTGTTGTTGACTTGCTTTCATGGTTAGTGATTAGATCTGAGAATAAGGTTAATAAGTTGAATAAGTTTGAAATTATGTGACAATTGATTCACCCCTCCCCCTCTTAGTTGTTTTCCTTTTTTTTGCCAACAAATGCCACATTAAGATTCCTATAATCTAGACATAGCCTGATATCACCATTCTTTTTGTTTACAAGAACAAAATTTGAAACCCATGATGAATGCATGATTGCCTTGATGATACTAGCATCTCTTAACTTTGTTAACTCTTCTTGCATCTTTTGTTGCAAAGTGGGATTTATTGGCCTCTGTTTTTGTTTGAAAGGTTTTGCATCAGGCTTCAAAGGGATTTCATGTTGTTACAAATATTCCCTATAAGCCTTTAGGTCATCATATGACCATGCAATATATGCATGTATTTCCACAATAGGGTGATTAACATAGTTCTCACAAGGATTTTCATCTTCTTTCCTATGTACACCTTTTTGGGTGAATTATCTGTCCCAAGATTTATCTCTTCTAAATATTCTTTATGGGAAGATGCTTGCTTAACATTTGATTTGTTAGGGCCATCAAAGACCCTCTCTAGTGTGACCAGTCCTTTAGGAATCTTATATATTTTTAATTGAATTACCTCATTCCCAAATAACATCTCTTTCCCATCAACCTCAACCACTAATGAGCCAAAATCAATCTCTTGGATTTCATATTTATCAATGAAGTGTAGGAATCTCATAATATCATTGTCATCATCAAATACTTTCCAGTTGTAAATGTTGTTAGGCACTGTAGGCCGAGTCTGTACTTCTATTCTTGAAAACGCCATCAAAGGTAACATCATCTAATATGATAGTGATATTATCTAGCAAGTATGACCTAACAATTTCCCCCCTCTCTGTCTAATCTATACCAAAAGCATCAATGACCTTAATAGTATCCCAAATTTCATTCCTATATTTCCTAAGCCTCTTATCTTTAGCAACAAATCTACAACTAACCTAGGAAACTACTAACTCAGAATCCCCCAGTACTTTTAACAGCCTAATGCCATGTTTGGAAGCTAATTTCAACCCAAGTAAGAGATCCTTGTACTCAACAACATTATTTATACAAGAAAATTATAACATGGAGTACTTAAAGGTTTTACCTTGTGGAGAGATGATAATAACCCCTATACCTGAGCCTTCCCTAGAAGAAGCTCCATCAAAGCACATGGTCCAAAGAGCATCCTCTTGTGGTGTATCCAAGACCTCCTTGGCAATTGGTGTAGGCTGGAATTCTTCTTCTTGTTTCAATTCTTCCACTCAGAAGGTGTCTAAACCAATATCTACAAAGTTAATTATTGTTGGCTCATCTGGATACTCTACAAATTCAATCATGTGGCAAACCCTTGGTTCTATTGCAATCTTAATATCCTTTGATCAAATTGAGAAATTTGCAAATGATAGGTCACAGTCAATACTCCCAACCATGGAAGCACTCCAGTGTCTTGACAATTACATCCCATAAGTTGGTGGGATGTCCACCACAGTGATACTAATAAACAACTCCTCAGGGAAGGTTTCCAATTTATATGGAACTCTATTGATTACTCCTATAATAGGCACTTCCCTTGAGTCCATAGCATAGCACTTACCATACGTGCTATGAACCTTTAAGCCCATTTATTCCATAATTTTTACTAGTATTACATTGTTTGAGGCCTTTGAATCTATCATGCAATTTCTAAGTAACTTACCATCAATGATCAAGCTTAGAAAACATGGATTGACTTGGCTTGGATTGGCAGTAATAATGGTTCTGAAATATACTTCAAGATTTTCATTAATCACCGCTTTGACCTCGAAATTCTTCTCTTGACTTATACTTGATTCAAGTTGATCAACAACCACTTTATTCCTACCACCCATGGTAATACTATTGATGAGATCAACTATCTTATTCTCATGCTCATCTATTCTCATAATTTCTAGCAATGGGACCGTGACTTGAGATTATACTTGAAACATATCTATAAGAGAATAATTTGGTAACTCAAGGAGTATAAATTCTTTAGCAATTAACTTCTCACCTTTTCTTTCAGCCTTTTTAGCACTGGGTTTCACACCTTTAGCCTTCTCATCTTGAGGAGAAAATTTTCCATCAATCTTCACCATAGGGTCCCTCTTAGCCCAAATTCTCATCTCTTTACCCTATTTAGGTTTTGTCTCTTCTTTCTTGTTCTTTGTCTTAGTTACTTTGTATTCTACATTATTCTCCTTAACAAATGTGCTACCAAGGCTACCCTAATTACCACTCATAGTTTTATTCCTTAAATGATACTCATTCCTTGCCTAAGTAGCCAATGCAATTGTATACTTTTCAATTTCCTCATTTAAGGGTCTCCTTAAGGAAACATTATCTAAATCAAGAGTGTAGATAGTGTAGCCATTCTCTTCTTCTTCATCTAAGAATACTTTTTGATGGTAAGATTCCACCTCCTTCCTTTGAACATCCACATCACTTATGTTAGGCTCATCATCTAAGGAGTATTCATCATAGGAAAAATCTTATTTTCTCATAAGCACATTCACAATTCCTTCACACTCATGAGGAGAATCATAACCTCCCTGATCCTCTAGTAATTCCTCTACTAATCTAGAAATAATGCATTATTGTGCAGAGTGAGGAATCTAACACAATCCACACCAAGGCAAGTCTTTGGTAACATTTTTGTAATGTTTTTGCAAAGGATCAGGTGTACCTTGAACATTCTTCTGATTATTGTTAATTGGCTTCCCATTGTGCCAATTTGTATGATAGTGATAGTCCTACAATCTTGGTGGCCTTTCATTCCTCTGGAATTGTGGCTTATCATTCTTGGCCACCTTCTACAACAAACTAAGAACCTAATCTAATTTTTCATCAGGGGTTGCAGCTTTTCCTGCCTTTTCATTCTAAGCTCTTGAGTTCTTCAAAGGTTTGGGGTCATCCCTTCTTCCCACTTTACCTGATGCTCTCCTATTGTTTTCAATATTGACTACCATTTTTTAGGCTTCTCTCAAGTGTTGTGGATTCTTATCTCTAAGTAGATAACACATTTTTGAATCATATGCATTGTAGTACACAACTAGACATGCATTTTTATTGGGTCTCAAATAGGCAGGTACTTTATACATTTCCTTTTGGAACCTTGCATTGAACTTAGTTGTGAATTCATTATGCCTCTTTGTGATGTTAAAATCATTTAACCTAAACCAAGGATTGGTTTGGTCCCCATATTGTTCTAAGAAGATTTGATAGAAAGACTCCTTGGAATCAATGCTTACATCAAGAAAGATCTTGTACCAATCCCTAACATCTTCTGTTAATGATTACTTACAATATTTCATGGCAACATCTTCATCCCATAGTTCAAAATCCTCCACAAAAATTTGGATAGCTTTTAAATGGTCCTCACCACTGAGAGCATTATTGCCAGTAAACTTAGGTAGATGCTTCCTTGCATTATCTGGAACTGGATTTGGATATCCTGGGATGTTCTCAAAACATAGATGTTTCTACCTATCAGTGTGCAACAATCTCCTTCCAAAAGTTTTTTCTTCATCATTTCAGTTATCATGATTCCTCCTTCTATCATTATTATTTTTAGACCTCCTTAGTTGGGAATCATGTTGATCATTAAAGTGAACTATTCTAGCCTTGTCTTCTAGCCGTGAGGATGAACTAGAAGGATTTCCACTAGATGATATTTTTTTTATTTGCATGAGGACTTGAGGATGATGTTTGGGCTTGAGGGCTCTAGGTTTTTGGGATAGGAACCTTCACAATGGATTCTAGGAAACCAAATTTCCTTTTCATCTCAACATTATAGCTACAACAATTCCATCTCTCTCACTCTTTCCTCCAATTCTTCATTTCCCTGTATCAACCTATTAGCTAATGAGATAGACTCATTCTACAGTATGTCCTTTTTAGAGGGACCTCCCTCATTTATCTTGACTCCCTCCATGGGTCTCTTTCCTTTATCAGCATTGTGGGGAATATGATTTGTATTTTAGGGAGGAGGGTTAATTGGGATAGAAGTCTTTTTAGTAGTGTTGGTTTGTGAATTTCCACCAACATTATCAATAGAGGGAACCACAAGGACCCTTGTTACAATCTCTTGAATAACAAGACCAATTTTCTAGACATTTTCAACTTCTAACCTATCCAATTCCTCCATTTCCTCAACCTTTATTTGTAACATGTCTCTCTTCACTATGGCTTCCCTTATCATTCTCTCTTTCTCTTCATCCCTCTTCTTTCTATTCTCATTGCATCTTAAGGATCTTTCTCTAAGTCATTGCATATCATTAAGAACTTCTTCCTCCTCTGGTAAAGTAGAGTCAACATCAGATGCTACTATAAATTCAACTTGATTGGGAATAGTGTTATGGGAATATTCATCACCTTCAATTAACAGGTCTAGAGGAATGAGAGTATATGGATGGGAAGTTGGGGTCAAATGTCCTTCAACTCTAGCATGTTTAGCACTAGAGTTATCTCCTTGTATTCTATCTCTTTCCCTCATTTCCATGGCTCTTAAGCCTTAGTCTGAGGGTTTTTCATTCACAACAGACTTCATAAGAACCTCTCCCCTCTCAGTAGAGGTGCTATCACTAAAATCTAGCAAATTCCTTTCACATTATGAACTAGAGCTAGAACGAATATCACATTTAGGGATTAGATGCATAGTAGAATTACATGTTTTAGTGTCCTTTTCTTTCACCCATTTTCCTTGAGTGTTCTTGGACAATTCACCTTCCAGTTTCTGCTTTAGATGCTTCTTCATGTGGCCTTGAGTTCCTTGCATTTGTACTTGTATCTTCTTCATGTCTGTCAACTTTCTTGATTTATTTCTATTCTTCTTCTTTAGATATTTGATATCATTAAACATCGACTCACACTAGTACGGAGACTTCAGAGTTGGCACCCAAATTTCTTGGGGCCAATTCATAGCAATTGTGTTACAATTTATGCAAATTTCACAAGATCCTTGGAAACTTAGACAAACTTTGACAAATGTGAAATGTTTTTGAATAAATTTTGAACACAATCCTTTCAAAAAAAAGGGTAGGAAACTTAACATGAACCTTGGTGGGACACATGACAAATATTTTAACAATATATAGTAGAATCTTCAAATAGACCAACTCTATAAGTAAACATCACCATATACTATAGTGATCTTTGATAAGGAACTCTAGAGAACTAATAATTGTAAAGCTTATGTCCCTAGAAGAGTCACCATTCTATTGGCTATTTTTTACAAACCAATCAGATATCGCCAAGCATGTATGAGCTTTCTAGACTCAATTCTTGAATACTTGCAAGATAGCTAGCCAACAAACAAGATGTAGCACTAATGCTCCTTCTCCTACACTTCAGGCTCTTCAAAACCTAGGAGGGTAATCCCACAATGTATATCCAATGACTCTTCTAAAAAATTAACAGATACATTACATAACAAAGCAGATGTATTCTCATTAGAGGCTAGGAAGATGAAATCTTTCAAGAAATTGGCATTTCCTTGAGAGAATTGCACATCTAAAGCCGAGAATACAAGACAATACCAACCACCAAAAATGATAGATCGATTTACAGATTATTCATAAGTGATGTTCTCAAATTGGATGACCAAAACCATAAGGAATGATTATAAGAACTGAGATTAGTGTCATATCTACATGCTAGGATTCAAATCAAATTAAACTGCAAGGTAAATTTAATCCTAAACATCCATGATCTACTTGAGGTTGATTTCCAATTCATGAATTAATCATTTGATTTTGAGACTACTTATCAAATTCAATTATCCTGCATATGAATTTATGATTTGATTTAAGCATTTTAACTCACTCTTTGAACCAAAGCTAAAATAAAAGTATACATCAAAGCATAATAATGATGAAGATTAATGAAGTGATCTTTGATAAAAAAATTCATTAATAATTTAGATGCAAAGTAAAATTGGATAGACTACAGACTCTGAAAACTTGCATTATCATTTAGATATGCTCAGGAACCATACATTTGGCAAAATTTACTAACTAGACTCAAAGGTTAAGACAAAGACTTCAAACATATTCACTATGTATTTTTTAATTGCACAATTTGGGTCTAGAATTCAACAAGAGACCCACACTAATGGCATTGAATTCCCTTTTATGCAAATGAGGGAGGAAAAAAAGGTTTCGGGCCAAGAGTACACATGTAGCATCCTAATTGGACCACTACAAGACATATTCCCTTTACAATTATATTTACATTTGCTATTAGAGGTAATACACATGAGACAAATATTTTTTACATTTGCTACAAGGAGAAAACCCACTTCCAAAAGGCACATGTTGAAAAGAATAGCCTTTAAACCATTGTAGCACATCTATTCCATTGGGAAAAATGACAAAATTTGAAAAGATAGAAAAAGAAAACCAATTTCCTAGTCAACATCCAGTACATCATCAGTGATTAGCATTTACCTATGGGACCTTCATTCAAGAGACACATATCTTTATACATTATAATCTCAAAGGCCAAACCTATACAATACTTGACCAAGTATATGTGTTCCTCTATACTCACAGATCCAATTCATCAATAAATATCCCTTTCCACTGATCATACTACGCCTTAGATGGCCAATTGAAATCAATGATTTTATCCATTTTCTTTCTATAAGGAGAGTACTTTTTCATTACTGAATTGGCCTCCTTGTTGAAGTCTTCAAGAAAATTGATGACGAAAAACTTCTCCAAAGCATCTTTTAGTATATCAATTTTGACATTCTCACAAACAATTTTTTTTTTAGAAGGAATTTTAGTGTCCACATGATGCTTCCACATTTGCAGGGGATTTACATCATCATAGGCATGTCGAATGTTAGGTAACAATGCCAAATATGCTTCATCATACTTAGCTTTCAATTCTTTTATTCTTTGTTGTAAAGGGGCAACATACCCTTGAAATTGTTTTTCTTTAACTTCATTGACAAATTTGTAAGTTGGGACCACCTTCTGATATGTATCCTCTTTCTTCTTATCCCCAACTGCCATTAATCTCAAATCATCAACCTTGGGAATCTATTTATCTATGAGTGGAGTTCCCAATTTCCCATCTCTGTAAGACAATATTATTACTCTTAGCATCAAAGAATAATTAGAATGAAAAATATTTAATTTATGTTGAATTTTCTTATTTAGGTGCTTCAGAATAGTATGAAAAATATTGGAATTGTTCTCATACATGGTGTCTTGTGTTTTCTCAAGAAATTTCTTGTATACCTCAACTTGTTGAAATAGTTATTTTCTTGTAGGTTCATTAGATTTAGCTACACCTGATGTGCTCGACTCCTCTATTGCAATGGGCTCCTAGACCATGTTTTAAGACACAATCGACAATGATTTTTCAAGTGGAGGAGACTAAGGATAATTCATAGGAGGAATGGGAGCAGTATGGCTCAAGCTAGCTATCCCTTGAGACCTTAACATTTCCACATGTTTCCACAATTCTAGTTCTATTTCAAGCTCAGAAACTCTCTACTAACTCTTATTGTATTCACCTATAAGCTCATTGTAGTTACTTCTATACATATCCCTGTCCTTGGTGAGATTTTCAACTATTGCTTTAGTGAACCTAGCAACATTTATAGCCATGTTAGCTACTTATAATGTTGGGTTATCTACAACTCTTTTTATAATCAATCGCCCACTAAAGTCTATCAATTCTACAACTTTTGGCTTCCTAGAACTAAGAGACAATGACCATATTTCTAGAGCATCCCATTCTTGACTAAATGCATATCCTGGAAGTTCCAACTTGGCTTCCTCTTCAATTTGGAATAAAGGTTTATCACTCCTTATTGTATCGAGTACATCTACATTAGCAATATCCCATTTGGGCAATAATAAAACACCAATATTTTGTACAAGTTCCCTTCATTCCTTAGGTGCGATATTTTTCATTTTTTCCTCATTTCTTCAATCACATTGGCTTGGATAGTGCCTTCAAGCAATTCAGGATGTAAGCTTCTCTCAATGAAAACCCTCTCTACATATTCTAAAATTTTTTCTCTCCATACAAAATCCTTGAATGTCGTTGTTTCAATAAATGAATCATCCTCCATGAATTCTCTGCAAGCCTATTCTCTCATGTCATCAATATTACTCACAAAACTTAATTCAGCCTTTCCCAACCTTAGTATACTTATCCTAGAGCTTGATGTGACTTCCTTTGGGGGAGAAGTCATCCCCTGCTAAATATCTCTAGGAGTTATCACAATGCCATCTTCATCACTATCATGGTAGTCTACTACCATGCTCTTCTCAACCCTTTATCTCTTAATTGGCAGTTGCTCCGCAGGAGGAAAACCTCTTGGATCGGAATCAATATCAATTATAATAGGTGGGGGTTTCCTAGGAGGTAGTTAGACTATTCTAGTTGGAGAGTTTACTCTTAAATCCTCTGGTGCAATAGGGGTTGGCACTATCTACTCCTTAATTTTTTCTTTTTTACTAGAATACACGTGAATATTTTTGGGTGGCTAATAGGAAGGACTTTCCCCCTCTTGTGCAAATGGTCCTTCTTTAATTTCCAAAGCCTTCCCCTTATCTTTGATTATTTCTTCTTTCCTCAACACACCAATGGCACTTTCAAAATTCCCCAATACATACCTTACCTTGTTCCATTGCCCTTGAAGGTTGGGAAAAGGCTCATAAGATGGATCTAACTTCCTGATATTTACTACCATCTTGTTGAAAGCAAGATACATAGCTTCCCTTTCCTCTTGCACTTGTAGATCAATAATTTTTTTGATAACATCCTCGGGGTAGTAGAAATTAGGAACAAACACACCTAGTGACCTTTTTGTTTTTACTTCATGAATGAATCCCTTAGGGTCATGGTTTCTACGGTGATATTTCATCAATCTATAAGGTTTAAGGATCTCATCAAAATTCATCCAACCTACTTTTACCATCACAAAATATGCAAATGTTGTGTACTCAGGGAAGAATGAACCATTCTTACCTTCTAGCAAGTGACACATTTGAGATCCTCCCAACTGTCTCATGACTTTTATAAATCCAATCTTGAGAGACACATCTCTTGGTAGCACAAAAGGATAAACAATTGTCCCATATACCCTAAATATAGTTCTATTTGGGTATGTAATGATAGCTTCCCAATTATGGGTTATATTTAGCTCAGGCCTCCTTTCCATGGGCCTCAAGAAGTCATGAATTTATTTTGGGATCCTTGGTGGATCAACAACTTGGAGTCTCCTTACCTTGGATGCACAAACATTATGGAAGACCACATAATCAAATTTCTAGTCATCCAAGTCTAGAATTTGGGTCCAACATTGGACCGGTAGCTCAAGACCATCCTCCACCTTCTTCAATGACATATCATTACCAAAATACTTCTCTTGCCTATATAAGATCATATGCATCAAAAGGGAGTACCACCAAAATTTTACCCAATGCTTCCCTTCCTTAAAATCAACTAGGTGCTTGTGAATATTTTTGCCAAAATGTAGCAAAATCATAGACTACATTGAAGGTTGTGTGCTAAATATTGGTTGCCATGTAAATATATTCATTTGGTATAGTGTAAGGTGCATCAAAGCCAATAATTTGATACAAGGAGAAGATAGTCTTTCTGAAGTAGTGGGAAAAGTAATTCAGAGGAAAAGGTTCCTTCTCATCTCTACCAATCTTGATTTGCTTTCTATTCTTTCCATGTCTTGTTGAAGTAGTGTACATTGGCAACATTGTGGTTCGAAACAAGACCTTGGTATTATCATACTCTTTTCTAAAGGTAGCAAGGTGAATAGGGACCATATCCTTGCTCTAGTCATGCAATTTAAATATTTGTGCAATCTCTTCATTATTAATCATGACCACCTCAGCACCATTACATGCCCTAACAATCTTGGACATAGGGTCATATCTTATTGCTTGAGCAGGTCTACATCTATATACACATTTGGGACCAAAAGTTTCCCCATATCTAATCTCTAGGTATTGCAAGTGGGAACCCCACAATTCCTGTTCCCAAACCAGTGTAAGGCAATTTAGCATCCTTGATCCAAGCCTATTTGTCTTGTAATCCTTCATGAATTCTAGGGTCATAGTATATCGCTACTCCTTGACTTCTCTTATTGATCAAGGGTTTGAGTTGTTCGATAATTTCTTCAAAGAGTAGTCTAGTTGGGGTTTAAGAATGAGACCTTTGTGTTTTGGGAGCCATGGACACTTAGGTAGGTTTACAATGAACTAGGGTTCTAACACATAGAAGCTCAAAACCCTAATTCTTTCAATTAGAAGCCTTGGGATCAATTAGAAGATGCATACTTGAAATTTTTTGGCCAAGAGCTACAATTTTATGTGCAATTTTAATGCAATAAAGTAATTAAAGCAAGTAGGCCAATTCTATTGGAAGAAAAACAATTACAACCTACCCTAATTCAATATAGTTCGAATAAAGCACAAGATACAATTTTAATTGTACTCAGGGATTTTTGTGTTTATAGGAACCCTAATTTGTTTGTGTCATAGCTTGAGAACTTTGATTGATGATCTAGTTTCTCTACACTAGCTTGCAATCTTTGATTGTATGAGGAAATCAATTTTATGCTCCTTTATGACCCAATTATGATAACTGCTAATGTCCTTTCAGCCATTACTTCTCACTGGCGTGAAGCAAAATGACTCTAATATTTGTGTGTATGATTTCAAATTGTAGCCATTGATCTCCTTTCAAGATGGAATGATGAATGAGTCAGATTAAGTCAACAGAGTTTGAATTCACTTTGCTACTATTCACCAACTCATCAACCAATAAGAATGTGTTGACTAGAAGCCACATCACTCATTCCCATGGGCTCGACTTATTTCCTAGGAAGATGAAACAACACATGTGTCACTTGATCGTGGACCTCACACGTCTTTTGATGAGCATTAATTTAGTGCTTCGAGGTGTGTGATGGGCGGTTGATATTTAATCTTGTGAACGCATGTGGACCACTAATCTCAAAACCACTAAGCATTGAGCATAATGAAAGAAAACTAGGCCCCACCACCATGGCAAGGACATGTGTCAAACAATCGCAGACCTTCACACCTTCTAGCAACCATTATTTAACTCCTGCATGGTGTGCAATCAATGACCAAGATTTGATCCTTAGATCCCACGTATGGGATTTCTGTACATGTCGATAAAGTTTGTTTAAAATGGGGCCATGACTAGGCCGACAAGGTTTTGACCCTCAAGGAAGACACTTACTCAAGGGCTTTTTTTTTCAAATATTTCAGCCTGACCTTAGGTCACATTAAATTGACAATATAAAATTAGACAACTGACAGACCTAGGCAAAAGGGCCAATAAATGGATGTCTTCGATGACTTAAGTTGCAAGTTGAAGGACTAGTGACTGGGTGAAGTAGGTCAATAAAGAATTAAAACACTCAGGGTTCAAGATATAAGAAAATTGAAAGCAAGGTTATGAAGCTAAAACACTAAACCCCACCTATGAACATAGATGCAACAAACCACTACAAGGTGAAGAACAAGCTCAAAATTTCAAAATTTAAGGAGTTCTATCACAACTAATTCACCCCCTCCCTCTTAGTTGCCTTTTTTCATTTCAACATACTTTAAATTGTAAAATTCACTTGTTATAGTCCTGCTTTGTGAGGTTGGATTTGGATAGTAGATCTAAGAAACTATTCTCATAGTGGTTTTTCCCATCTTTTGTTTCGATGTATATCTAGTGTTCTATTATGTGAATGTGTGCTCATGATTGTGGTTTGATTAGGAGTAGTGAAGATTCAAGTTTTAGGTTCACATATATGTGTTGAAGTAAATATTTTTAAAAAGTTTTGATCTACTGATTCACCTCCTTTTTAGATTGTATTCCCTTCACAAACATTTTAAAATATGAAGCTTTACTTACAAGACTTAAGAAAATAATCAAATGGAAGATCAAGCACCTTAATGTCTATGGTAATTCTTAGTTGGTTATTTCACATATTAATGATGAATATGAGAAAATATGAAATACTTGTTTCATATAAAAGGATGATCGGAATTTCTAAATAGTACTTTGATGTTGTGATGTTCAAGAAAAATTCAAGGATACACAAAAAAGTAACTAATGCCATGTCTATCGTAGGATATCTACTTGACATACCTAATAATGTGCATCAATGTGAGTTTTTGGTGGAACAAATTTTGATCCCCACTTTTGATGTTCCTAAACTCAAGCTTGTGTGTGAAATTTTAGGTCTAGTGAGGATCGTTTTTCACTAGGTGTGTACACATAATGGCCATACCAAGAGTTATAATCCCTATTAATTGTGATAAGGTGTTATAAAATTATCAAAATGCTATGTCAACACCACACTAAGTTCAAATCCCATGAAAAAAGTGAAGAAAAAATATCAATTTCAACACATCACTAAGTCCAACACCAGTGAATAGAGTGAAGAAAAATAATGCCAATGTATGCCCCCACTTTAAAGAAATTACAAAACACCATTCTGTATGTAATTAATTTAAAGTAGAAATGATCAAATCTATGCAATAAGAAGGTTAAAAGAGCTTATTTAAAAATCCCTATGCAATGATATGTTTCCAAATAAAGCCACATCATGCAATACAACAAATATAATAAAAATGAACACTGGAGGGATCCATAGATCTAGGGTCAATATACATCTTTGCTACTATAATATGATAGAGCTTGAAAGTGAAATCATTCCCCAAATACTCATGAAAAAATTAACACAATGGAGGAATGCCACATAGAGAGAGAAGACAGCAGAATTTTGGGTCAATATAGAAGAGACCTAAATGTCTTTATGCCTTACATTGTCCTCAAAAGGAAAACACAAGATAGGAATAAAAGAAAAAGTTTAAGACATATAGAATACTGAAGATACAAATAGAAGAATATCACATGTTTGTTGAACACCTAAAATACTAAAAGGGGGGTGAAACATTATTCCATTAAACCATTTGATCACAATCCATCCAATTAAAAATACCCACCCAATAGTAATAATGAATGAAATCATGAAAAAATCATAAGATCATATAACACATGAACACCACTATTTTTACATGGTAAACCAAAAAATGGAAAACCACGATGAGGATTAGCTCACAGTATAATATAACTGGTTATAAGATATTACAAAGGATCATTGCTAGGACACACTATCCAATAGGTCTCACAACCAAAAAAAGAAAGATAGATAGAAATGGCCACACACTCAAGAAGTGAATTGATATAAAATGCACCTTCCTTGTGCTAAATTCAGTTCCTTTGAAGTTTAATATATAGAATCCATGCACTTAAACAGATAAAGAATACAAAACACTGCTCTGCTTCACAGTCACTTAATATTCACAATATATTTGGTGTTTTTTGGATCATACACATAGAAAATTTGCATACTCGCATCTCATGTCATGCCTAAAACCTCAAAAATGTCTTACATATATACCTAATTTTTCCGCATACATCAATTAGGTTGGCCTAATTAGATGTAGCCCTATATTTAATCAAAATTTCCTTGTCGACTCCACACTTATACCAAAAACATATTTGAGATTAAACCAAACATACAATCCTTAATTTAGGTCATCATGGACCTAAAATAGATCTTATTAACATCGATGATACATATTTAATCACTGCAACACATGCCAAGCATTAGGTTAGCTAGGAATTAGACCTAATCACAAAATATGCTAATTGATCAATCACCAGCGATCAATCTAATCACATAATCATGCGCCATCTAGAATATCAAATGTAATGACACCTGTAAGTAATCTCCCAAAATTGCAAAGTATTATTCCTATAACTAGAGGAATGCAGACTAGATTATTCATACCCACTTACATTGCACATCGCCAAAAATCTATATGTTGAACTACTATCACTTATATCTTTTAAACTATACATCCAAACCAACCAAAATCTTGAACAAAGATATAAATAATGGTTAGGAATGATATACTAGCATCAAATTAGATATTATCATATGAGTGAATGTAGACCAAAATATCGGATCAAGGTATCTCCGTCTTTTATTCACTGGATTAGTGTAGATTTCAACAACCAATGTTGATATCAATGACAACAAATTAAGGGGTTCCTTCTTCATTCTTTCAACAATATCCCCCTTTTTCATAGATGACAACATGTGCCAAAAATGAGTCTCCAAACTTCTCCAAACATCTCCAAACACTCTAAACATCACTGATCATCTCCCCCTTTGACATCAGGGACAAAGGGTGTGTCGGTAACACACATATAAACTCCCCCTCAGATGCATATGTACAAGGAAATAACTAAAATTAATATACTAACTCCCCCAAGTATGGATTTAACCCAAAAATTTGAACCATCTGCATGTAGAATGAAAAAATGGAAAACTAAAGCAATGAAAGAATATACAAGTAACAAGATATTTAACTAGAGGAGGAGGCACCTTCAAGCTCCTTGAGAATTGCTTGCCAAGTAGACTTCCCTTCATTCCAAGGCTTCTTGGCTATTGCAAGGGATCTGTATAATGATTCCAGCTCTACTATACTCTCCTCTCCCTTTTTCAGAGTATTGGGTTTTAGATTTATTTTTGCAATTTTCTCACTATTATCTAGGGAACTTGATACTGGTATATGCTTGGTTTTCACCAAGTCCCCAAGCTATCCAAACTTCCTTATGATATCTTCTTTTTGCCTTCGCAATGTGAAGAATTTATTTTGTAGGTCTATGATGGTAGTCTAAGTGGTGTGATCTATTTCCTTTGTTGGATCATAGTGTTGGGATTATGGAGCCTTCCAACATGAGCATGAATTATGGATGGTTTGTGTTGGTTGCTCTATGTTGTCATTGATGTCAACATGATGATAACTATATAAAATTCTACTTGGTTTACTAAAAGTTGTTCACTATCAGTAATGCCCTTTTGTGATGGATAAGTGTGTTGGTATTTGAGTTTGAAAATCACCACAAGATTGATATGACTCTAATCTCTTATTCATGTTATCATAACTCATTCAGGCAGCTATATCCTAGACCTTGAGACATTTTTAGTTGTGATAAAAAATTTGTCTCTGTAAAATTTCAAATCTATATTCTACTGTTGTTCCTTGCTCAACATAATGTGTGGGAGACTTCACATTTTATTAAGGTGAACATTCTTATGTAGTGGTATGATGGGAAATTAATGTGTTCTTAGACCTAGAAGGTGTTTTCTTTGAGAATTATTTTTTGGTTTGGATAATTGTGTTCTAGTCTTCATCGGCTTAGCATATGCAATACATTATGGAGACTAGTTATGTTTTATGGATATTAGCCAACTTGGCACAATGCACTAGATGGATAAAATGTTTTATGGTGTTGAAAAAGAGTGTTTTGATTATTTTTTCTTCATATAATTAGGTTGACCTAATAGATGATTAAGATATACTTGTATATACATAAGGTTTTTTGAAGTGGATAAGCACACATGAGAGTGGGCAAGAAGAAAAGTGTGTGTGGAAGAAAGGTTTGATCCTAAATTATTTATTATTTGTGGATCAGAGTAGATTTGTTGAGTGACTACTATGTGAGGTAGTACTTCATATTCTAAGATTCCTTGGAATTTATCCTTGCACATTGAAGGTGTATCATGTTAGTTCAATATCTTGGTAGTGAGACACTATCTTTGTATCTTGGTAGTTATCCATCTTTTTTATTCAAGCAGTGAGCCTTTTAAGGACAGTGAGTATTGGCAATGAGCCCTATAATATTTTGTATCTAGATATTTATTTATTGTGAGTTAACCCTCACCATGGTTTTTCCCTTTTTGGTTTTTCCATGTAAAAATACTGGTGTTCATGTGTATGGTTGCATCGATTTGTTTCTATGTTATCTCTTGTCGACTCAATCAGAATTGTGATAATGGTTAAATGGATTTTATGTGAATGGTTTTATTTAATACTCATTCACCCCCCTCTTAGTATTTTGGATGTTCAATAATTGGTATCAGAGCTTAGTTCCTCAGAAGAATCCTAACAACTTGAGGAAGGTCTCAAAATTTGAGTATAAGAATTTTTTTCCTCTAGAAGTGGTCTCTAATGGATATTCAAAAGAAATAGAAGATCTAAAGGACAAGTTGATGAAAGTGAATGAGCATATTGAAAAGTTGCAAAGTAAAAGTGTTGAAGCATGTGATCTATTGGTTAAGGTAGATGAAATTGTCTTTGGTCTTCTACAACAATTGGATGAAAAAAAAAGAACTGAATAATGTTAGAAAATTGAAATTCAAAGGAAGTTGGATGAATACATGAAGCTTGAGGAAGAAATAGAAATCTTGAGATCTGATCTGGAAAAGGCAAGAAGTTTTGAAGACAAATTTAAGATAAGCTTGACAATTCTTGATGAATTGATTACTTCTCAGAGATTGAAAATGGATAAGAGTGGTTTAGGGTTTGAGAAAGGTCAAAATTCTAAAGTTAACTAGTAAGAAGACTCAATGAAAAGATGGAAAAATCAATGATCTAAGAAACAATTCTGAAAGAACTCCTATCAAACAACATGATGCTAAAAGGTATTTATCTTTCAATGGTATTTGCTATTCCTGCAAGAAATTTGGTCATAAGGAGGACTAAAAAGTAAAATGAATGATTCTTTATCATTCTCCAAAAATGTCTTAAGTGCAAGAAGATCGGATATAAGGTTATTCTATGTGAAGATACATTGAATAAAAGAAAGAATGGAAAGAAGAATGTTTTTTTTTGTAAGTGCAACAATTAGAACACCCTGGTAATAACTATAGAAGAAGAAAGAATAATTATTTGGTGGAGAAGTATGATCAAATCAATGATCCAGAAGAAGCAAGAAAGCAAGGAAATCAAGTTGAATCATTGATCTTATCTATGTCAACCTTTGGTGTAGATACTTCTGTCAATTTCTAAGTAAAGAAATGGATAAGGGGGAGCAATTATTAAAAAATATAATGAACCCCCTCATTGATACTTGTGGCACATCATGACATAAGTATATCTAATTTGGTAATGAAAGTAAGGAATTTTTCTTAGTTGCATGTGTGAAGAATAAAGTCTACAAAATTTGAAAGAATGAAGGCATACACAATTTTTTAGGTAATCTACCTGCAAGTTGAAGCACTTATTGCAAAATCATTCAAAATGGAAGAAATAAATTTAGATAATTCAAGAGGCTTATGTATTTTCAGAGAAGTGTGCAAAGGAAGATTAGATAGCAATTCAGAGATTCGGGGTTTGAAGAAAAGAACAAGTGGATTCAAAGTAAGCTTCAGAAGTAGGATACCTATGCATTTCTTGTTGGCCTTTATAGAGGTATTACTATTTGCACAATCTTTCACTTTTATTGCTATGGATAATTCAAAGGTTGTGAATAGTATTGATAAAGTAAAAGTTAATTTGAGAAGATATTTTCAAGGATTTGTCAGATGAGTCTATTGGTGCATTCTCTTGCATCCCTCTAAGAGTGTTTCATACAAAAGATATCTATGCATTTTTTTAGAGTAAGATAAAAGAAATGTCATCAGTTCAGTTGAGTATGCTATGGGAAAGTGAATTGGAAGAGAGCCATGATGCCTATAGAGTGTTTGTTGAGAAAAAGTCGGATGTTTAGAGGAAATTCCCTTTGTTTGAATTTGAAAAGAAGTACATTCAAATAGTTTTAAGAAAAATTCATGATGAATATTTATGGATTGATGTGACACATTTGATTACTAGAGAAGCTATCAGAGATGTAACTAGTTTTTGTTCCTCTAGACCAATTCCCAAACATAAGGCTATGGATGAGCAAGAAATAATTGAGGTTACCGGTGTGAATCTTGAAGGGAAAGAGATTAATTTGAGATCAATTGTTGATCTAGTAATAAGATATGTTGCGATGGTTATTAGTCACAAATTTTGTATCCCTAACAATGACCTCACAATTTCTACTATTTGTTGATATGGTTAAAAGAGGTATGGATTATGAATTATGTGAATTACTTCATATACATCTTTTGAATAATTTAAAGGAAATAAAGAAGAGTAAGAAGAATAAATTCCGATATGGAAAAAAATTTGTCTGACTAGAGAGTTATTGGTAATAGGAAGGATAGAATGGTAAAATATAGTGCCTATTGCCCAAAAAATTAGGAACTACATGACAAATCTTGGTGGCTCGAATGAACAAGAGACTGCCTTTGCTGCATTATTTGGAAATTTTCAAATGAGGATGAATAGAAGGTTTAGGATTCCAGTAAGTGTTGTTGAAAGGTACTGTAGAAGCATCAATTTTCTTGTGTTTGCGGATTTATGTCATATGGAAGTAGTTGAATCAAGGTTGGTATGGATATCTGAATTAGATCAAGAAGTGTCAAATTTTGAAGTTGATAATTATGTTAAAATTCTTTTGGAAAGCCATAAGAATCTCAATGTAGAAGGTACCTCTGGTAGTGCAATCAAAAGAGGGAAGAAAATGAAGAGTGTTGTTAAGCAAGAATTTGCAAAAGGAAGTGAGTTTGAACATAAGCATGAAAGAAAAAATATTTAGAGAGCTTTGGAAGAATTGCATAAGGTTATTCCTGATGCTAATTTTGATTCATCTATTTCTGTTGTGGAGAATCTTAGAGGTATGATTGATTCTTTGAAGGTCTACATCTTCAAACTTGAAGTTCTTATTGGAAATAGGTCTAATGAAGGAAATTTGGAAGATATCAAGGAAAAATGTGCAAATGAACATAGTCGAGTGATGAAAGAATTGGAGAGTGTACAAGGTTGTGAAGAAGAGGCACCAAAACTACATTCTTTTTTTCTAGATTAGTCTGGCAGTACACTAAACATAAGAAACGAGATAAGGATGAGTGAATCCTAGATGAGCACTCAGGTAGATATATTCAGGTTAGTAGAAATAGAGATAATCAAAGGTGGTCCTACATTGTGTAGCTTCAAGACAAATTATTTTCGCTGTAGAATCAAAGGACAAAAGTTATCAATAAGTTTTTGGTACTTAGAGACATGATTAAACTTAGGCACACTTCTGTTTCTAGTGCTCTTGGCTATATTGGTGAATTATTAAAGATTAATCTTAGTACCAATAATCTAGTAGATGGTATAAA
This sequence comes from Sequoia sempervirens, assembly GCA_007258455.2. NCBI lineage: Eukaryota > Viridiplantae > Streptophyta > Pinopsida > Cupressales > Cupressaceae > Sequoia > Sequoia sempervirens. The sequence continues at coordinate 176,783,110 of VDFB02379711.1, read as the reverse complement.
GTCCTTAACTAAACTCGAGCTATTACACAAGACTCTTATAAGTGCAAAATATTCATGGGAAGAAGGAAAATCATCGTGGAAGGTCATCCTGGAGAGTCTTAGAGGTTATTCTTTAGGTTAATTCAATTTTGTGTTTATATCTTTTTGGATACATTTTGATATATACATATATACCAAACCCCATCCTTTGTCATTGAAGTCAAAGGGGGAGAGATGGAGAGATAGAGAGATGAAGATATAGAGAATAAAAATGATTTTTTTTTTTTGTGAAGAATAGTTTTGATATGGGGAGTATTCAGAGTATTCAATTGTAGTATATTGGAAAAAAATTTATCGTGCATGTTTACATCAATGTCAAAGGGGGAGATTGTTGGGATTATGGAGCATTGCAACATTAGAATGAAGTATGGATGGTTTGTGTTGGTTGCTCTATGTTGTCATTAATGTCAACATGATAATAATTATATGAGAACTATACTTGGTTTACCGAAAGTTGTTCTCTATCAGTAATGCCCTTTTGTGATGGATCAGTGTGTTGGTATTTGATTTTGGAAATCACCACAAGATCTGATAGGACTCTAATCTCTTAACCATGTTATCATGACTTAGTTAGACAACTATATCCTGGATCTTGAGATGTTTTTGGTTGTGAGAAAAAGGTTATCTCTCACAAAGTTTAACTTTGTATTCTACTATTGTTCCTTGCTCGATGCACAATGTGGCAGACTATATATTTTATTATGGTGAACATTCTTATGCTGCGATTTTGTTGGTAGTCTCTATGTTGGTGGTATGATGGGAAATTAATTTATTCTTAAATCTGGAAGGTTTTTTCTTTGAAATTTTTTTGTTGGTTTGGAGAATGGTGTTCTAGTCTTTGTCGAATTAGTGTATGCAATACATTATGGAGACTATTTATGTTTTATGGATGTTAGCCGACTTGGCACAATGCATGCACAAAAGGAGAAACAACAATACTTGAAACAATTCTCATTCAACCCTTTATGAAAATCACTTCAATTTCTTTGAATTTCTTTATGGCTACAAAGCCCAACTCTTCAAACTTGACTCTAACCCTTTATAAAACTCAAACCAGACCCTCATACATCTTCAAAATCATCATTTTGACAGAAATAAACCAATTATACAGCCTTATTCCTCTGTTTTATCATATTTACAAATTACTTGCACCAAAAACCCAAATTTCGCTTGTAAGGAATCAAAACACTAAATCGGGTGTAACTTTCAAACCAGATTGAATCTCAAAAAAGTAAATAAATTTTTGAGCACCCATTTCGTCCATTAAAAACATATCTCATTTTTAGGTATACTTGTTTTGGAACACAAGCTTGCTGTCCGGACTTTTTTGTTACAAATTAGGTCGAAATAAGGAGATATGTATGCAAACAGTCACCTATAACTTTCACAAATCAAAAATTAATCCAATCCCTCCAGTGAGACTTTAGATAATATCATTATGGACATTTTTTCCAATTTGTAGCAAAATCCAATAGTTAAATTTTGAGAAACATGAATTTTACTGAAAACTGTTACCCTAGATCAGGATTTAGACAGTTTTGAGAAAAATGATTGTATCTTCCACAAATCTTAACTAAAATGCATGAAATCAATTTGAAAAGGAAGGTGATTGATTTATATTCAACTTACAACCAATTTTGAACCATTAAAAATCCGTACAAGCCTATACACAAGCCTGAAACAGTCAAATTTCTGGAAAATGTGCATAAAAACAGAGTTTTTTCATTATTTTCTTCAAGGTATCAATCACCAACGACCACAAAATGATTCCAAAAGCCTTTTTAAAGGAACTTGTAACACCTTTACTTAGTTTTTAACTTCCTAACTACCCACAACCAACTAAAACCTCATTAGCCCTTTAATGTTGCTTTTAGGCAACTTTTACACTTTTACAAATTTGTTGACAATTTTACATTTTTTGTAATTACTCATCAAATGACTTTGAATGACCCCTACAAATGGAAAAATGGAATATTTTACACAATAGAATCGTGGTGATGTGAAGGTGCTCCTGCACCAAACTCCCCACCAAGAAGATTTCAAGTCCACTTGAAAGTGTGGTTGCCAACAAAATTGCCTTCTTGAGATGCCCTGCCATTGACCTGCTTCTTATCACCTTCATTTTCACTTTGGGTTTAAACTTGTCCATGGAAATTAGTGATCTACCATGCTTCCCCTTTGAAATCATATGCCTTACTCCTTCATACATCTCAAAACCATGCTTTTCCCTTTGTCCTTCAACCTGCAAACAATACTTTGTCCAAAGCATTAGTAACAAAATGAAATGATATAAGGTGACAATCATGATACCTCCATCATGCTGCAACTCCTTGTAAACCTCTATGAACAATTCATCCATGATCATTCCCTTAACCAACTCAATGTCCTCAACCTCTAGAATCAGGTATATGCTCTTGATCTTCTCTTCATCTTCATGACTTGGATTATCTGCAACTTCTTCTTCAATGAAGTATTCCCTTGCATCTTCAAAGGATTCTTGTTCTTTCATTCTGATTTCCCTTCTCCTCTTTTTGATTATCTTGTGAATAGGCCATGAAACTTTCTTGTGTATTTTCAAGTGCCAACTCATTAAGTGCTTCATCTGTTGTTCTATCTTCTTTATGGATTCTAGGAACTCTCTATCCATCCTTTGCATCTCTTGTTTAATCTCAGCAATCTCTTTATCAAACTTGGCTTGTCTCTTCTTCTTCTTTCTCTCTTCCTCTGCTTGCAAATGCTTTCTCAAGTTCTCCATCCTCTCAAGCAAGATTCCTCCTTGCTTCACAACTCACTTTCCTGCAAACAACCAACAAACCACAACTACAAACCACAAACCACAACCAACTTATCAGCCCATATCTTTCCCGGGCTCTGATACCAATTTGATGCAGAGCAAAGGAAGAAACAACAATACTTGAAACAATTCTCAATCAACCCTTTACGAAAATCACTTCAATTTCTTTGAATTTCTTTATGGCTACAAAGCCCAACTCTTCAAGCTTGACTCTAACCCTTTATAAAACTCAAACCAGACTCTCATACATTTTCAAAATCATCATTTTGACAAAAATAAACCAATTATACAGCCTTATTCCTCTATTTTATCAGATTTACAAATTACTTGCACCAAAAACCCAAATTTCGCTTGTAAGGAATCAAAACACTAAATCGGGTGTAACTTTCAAACCAGATTGAATCTCAGAAAAGTAAATACATTTTTGAGCACCCATTTTGGCCATTAAAAACATATCTCATTTTTAGGTATACTTGGTTTGGAACACAAGCTTTTTGTTCAGACTTTTTGTTACGAATTAGGTCGAAATAAGGAGATATGTATGCAAACAGTCACCTATAACTTTCACAAATCAACAAATTAATCCAATCCCTCTGGTGATACTTTAGATAATATCATTATGGACATTTTTTTCAATTTTTAGCAAAATCAAATGGCTAAATTTTGAGAAACATGAATTTTACTGAAAATTGTTACCCTAGATTAGGATTTAGACAGTTTTGAGAAAAATGATTGTATCTTCCACAAATCTTAACTAAAATGCATGAAATAAATTTTAAAAGGAAGGTGATTGATTAATCTTCAACTTACAACTAGTTTTGAACCATTAAAAATCCGTACAATCCTGTACACAAGCCTGAAACAGTCAAATTTCTGGAAAATGTGCATAAAAACAGAGTTTTTTCATTATTTTCTTCAAGGTATCAATCACCAATGACCACAAAATGATTCCAAAAGCCTTTTTAAAGGAACTTGCAAAAATTTTATCATTTTTTAACTTCCTAACTACCCATAACCAACTAAAACCTCATTAGCCCTTTAATGTTGCTTTAGGCAACTTTTACACTTTTACAAATTTGTTGACAATTTT